>JAODAL010021477.1:0-66995 GCA_025379985.1 Phyllomedusa bahiana | reverse complement strand
TAATGGTTTACCAGCTGATTTAAAAACCTTTGGAAAACCCCAAATCACCGTTCGGAAACCACCCATGTGATATTAAGGGAAAGAAAAGCCATATTGAACTTGATTTTACTTATGTCTAAAACAGCGCTCATACATATTTAATTTTTACCTTACTTAATTTAACAATCTTCCATAAAAGAACTCATAGTCAAATACTTAACTATAAGCAAATACCCCCCACAAATAAAGATATCATACTGTACGAAATTCAACCCTTTGGGGTCTTCTATTCCCACCTAAATATCCTTTCAGCTTCCCTTTTCTCAGCTTTTTGGGACCAATTAACCCCCTCTTAAGGGCATAACACTATCTAGAACATAGAATACAAAGCCTGATAATCCCCCTGGTGGCATTCGACAAAATGTCGGGCTGCTCCTGACAACTGGGCTATTGTTTTTTTATCCCAAATGTGCTCCTTATGCGCGTTTTTTTTTCTTATGGTACTGCACACATATTTCATGGTATACATTGGGTCATTCCTATTAACATAAACACAATGATGGCATCAATTAAAAACCGGCTTGGTCCGGATGCGAGTGAGACGGGTGCATGACTCCGCGCCGAACTGACATGGGAGTACACAGCCTTCAATCCAGGTAACCTGCTTTTGCTTTATTGCTATTGCTTCTATTGAGGCACATAGTTTATCATTACAAGTATATAAAATGCACCTAACACATACGTAAAATGGGAAATGTACCTAACACATATACATTTGTAATGATGTGCTATGTGCCTCAATAGGCGCATCTTGTTATGGAGGCGCACAGCGCATAATTTACAGGCGCATTCCACTGTGTCGTTCCCGGCATATAATGCGCCTAGTTTTGGTGTACGACAGTTCATTTACATCCAAAATATGTGCAATATAGACCAAAAAAATGTCATTGGCGTGTTGGGAAATGTCGCCCTTTGTCTTTAACATCAGCTGCTCACTTTATATATGGTATTTTTAAACAAACTCATGTCACAAATTACAAAATTACAATTCACGTGTTGCACATCATTACAATCACTTAGTTGTAATTAGTTAGTCAACAAACAGAAAACTAGTCACAGGACAGAAAGGGTGCAAATTAAGCTAATCTCAAAAAAACATATTTCATTGACCATTTTTTCTCCAGAATAACAGGACATACATTTTGCATTCCTAGGTGAATATCTTCCATAGTTTTTAACATACAGACGTCAACAAATTTTTAGGTGAACTAGAGTTCATATCAATCCCATATAAAGTCATAAACTATTTCTGTAATGCAGTAAGGACTACATGTCACGGGATGTATCAATAGTGAGCCAGACTGGTAGCCTCCACCCAATAATACAGGTTCTCACAGGATGGACAGCAACACCCGGAACTCACACCCTATTTTCAAGTATGCACTGTATGCTCACCATTCTTGTATCTGGGGGACTTTTCAGGAAAAAGAAAACTAGTGAGGGTCTTGATTCACAGCAGAAGCTTATGGCGTAGAAAGAAGCAGCATAACATATTGGCTCCCAAGAGGTGAAAGTACCCTTCAGAAAACATTTAGATAGAATGAATGCGCGCAATACTTACAAAGGAATGATAGAAGTTAAACGACCCGTTAAGCATTCTATGCATACGTAAAACACAGCAGAGAAAGGAAATATATTGCGTTTTCTATGCATATGTTCTGTCTATCTGGGGGACACATACATATGCATGAAAATAACGCACATGCACGAGAATGACTTAGACAAAATAGCAATATTAAAACTTTACTATATAGCTGCACATGGCATATAAAGGAATAATAAAAAATTATTAAACTGCCCAAAAAAAAAAGTGAAATAGAATAGTATTGCTTGAAAACAAAAAAGAGTGCAAAACGTGAAAAAAAGTGAAAAATCAGGCTCGTGCCAAGTGACATGCCAGTGAAAAATATAATTATACACGTGAATTAAGTTATATATACTATAATAAAAGTGTGTATAAGGCAGAAAATGAATAAATAAATACAACATGCGCAGGTATATAAGCAAAATACAGAATACATAAAAATCCATGTAACATAAATATTGAATAAACAGTGTAATATCATAATATATCATAATATATTTAAATATAATTCACATAAATATTAGGCAAAGTGCAGTATTATATACATGACATATATAGAAAGAGAAAAAGTCATTCGCGAAAATGCAAATATATACACAATAGTGCTTTCCTATACATGTTAATTATAAAGTGCAAAAGTGCAATAAAATAAAAAAATAAAAAAAAAATATATATTTTATTGTCCAAATCATTCCTCCGAATAAGATATATTGAAGTAAACATCCTCAAAAATTCCAGCAAACGGATATTGCTTGTAATCAAAGCAGCTTTTGTTCCCATGTCAAATAATATATCCATACAGAAAGATGACACACTGACTTCAAGACAGATGCATCCAGCAAAGGTGTGTATTCCAAGCATAAAGATATCACTAGAACAAATATAACCAAGATTAATAATAGTATAAAAACATAGTTTAAAACCAAGACAAAAAAAATGGAAGAGAATAACTGTTAATACAGCATAAGTAAAATACAACATTCAATATGGAAGGAAGCAAAATACATACATATCACCGTCAGCAGCAAATCACATGAAAGGAAAGGAGCAAAATTGAATTGTTCGTTCAATCCTCTAGGGTGAACAGTATCTAATGTAAAAATCCATCTCACTTCCCGTTGAGTCAAAAGGCTCTTCCAATCTCCTCCTCGTGAATCAAATAAGACATGGTCAATTCCACGGAAACGCAATCCAGAGGCATCACAGTCATGTTTCTCTTTGAAGTGACGAGGGATCGGATATAATGAGAAAACATCTGTTTCATTTCTTGCAGCCATGATACCAAGGACATGCTCACAGACATGTCTCCGGAATTGCCTGGAGGTCATGCCTACATAAATCAAGCCACATGGGCAGATGACAAAGTAAACCACACCAATGGTAGTACAAGTAATTGTATGAGTTTTCTCTCTTTTGAAGAGTTCCAAAAAGTGTCGGCTATATCTACATTGTCACACGCCTTGCATTTTCCACAGGGACGACATTCCCATTTTGTACCTTTTGAACCAAAAGCATTTTGTGGTCGAACACCTGGATAGTAACTTTTTACCCGAAGGTCTTTTAGATTACGTGACCTCTTATATGTGATGGACGGGTGATCAGGTAAGTATTGGGTCAAAATTTCATCCATCCTCAGTATGTCCCAATATTTATTCAATGCTTTGTACATCATCTGATGTTGAGAGTGGAAAAGGGTAATGAATCTGACTTTTTCATCAGTAGACAAGTTCTTAGCAGTTTTAAATAGACTGTCCCGTTTCGTGTTTCTTGCTCTCACATAGGCGTGGTTGACAACTCTATCAGAATATCCCCTTTCTCTGAATCTCTGTTTCAAATCAACTGCTTTAGATTCGAAAAATTCCTCAAAAAACAATCCTTCTTATTCTCAAGAATTGCCCCACCGGAATGCTGTTAATCAGTCATTTGGGATGGGCAGAAGAGGCGTGTAGCAGGGTATTAGTTGCCGTGGGTTTTCGGTATAGGTCTGAATGTACAAAACCATCACTGTCCACATTAAATGAAATATCCAAAAAATCCATATTCTGTCTTCCCTCCTTGTATGTAAATCTCAGGTTAAATGGATTCTGATTCAATGTTTTCATGAAGATCTTCAATTCATCAGATGTACCCAGCCAAATTAACAGTATATCATCAATATACCTGCCCCAATATTGAACTCTCTCAATTAGGGGAACTGGTTCTGTGCAAAAAATCAGACGTTCCCAAAATCCCAAAAAGATATTAGCGTATGAGGGCGCACAGGCCGCCCCCATAGCTGTGCCCTGTGCCTGAAGATAATATGTGCCACGGAACAAAAATAAATTGTGTGTCAAAACAAATTTAAGCAAATCAATGATGAAATTCCACAAATCTTTATCCAGATCCGACATATAGAGGAAAGCACTCACCGCTGTAAGGCCATCTTCATGCCGAATCTAAAGCAGTTGATTCGACATGGGAACAAAAGCTGCCTTGATTACAAGCAATATCCGTTTGCTGAAATTTTTGAGGATGTTTACTTCAATATATCTTATTTGGAGGAATGATTTGGACAATAAAATATATATATTTTATTTATTTTATTGCACTTTTGTACTTTATAATTAACATGTATAGGAAAGCACTATTAGGTATATATTTGCATTTTCGCGAATGAATTTTACTCTTTGTATATATGTCATATATAATATGATACTGCACTTTGTTTAATATTTATGTTAATTATTTTTATATATATTATGATATATTATGATATTACTCTGTTTATATCAATATTTGTTACATGTATTTTTATGTATTCTGTATTTTGCTTATATACCTGTGCATGTTGAATTTATTTATTCATTTTTCTGCCTTATACACACTTTTATTATATTATATATATAACTTAATTCACGTATATAATTATCACTGGCATGTCACTTGGCACGAGCACGATTTTTCACATTTTTTCGCATTTTTCACTCTTTTGTTTTTAAGTAATACTATTATATTTCACTTTTTTCTTTTTGACAGTTTAATATTTTTTTATTATTCCTTTACATACCATGCGAAGCTATATAGTAATGTTTTAATATTGCTATTTTGTACAAGTAATTCTTTTGCATGTGCGGTATTTTCATGCATATGTATGTGTCCCCCAGATATATTACGTTTTCTATGCATATTTTCTGTCTATTTCCTTTCTTTGCTGCGTTTTACATATGCATAGAATGCTTAACGGGTCGTTTAACTTCGATCAGTCCTTTGTATGTATTGTGCGCATGCGCAGCTTTTATGCACGTGCGGGCTGTTTAAGGTTGCTTCCATCGCTTCCATTATATTACTGGTATGCCCTTTCTTTCAAATGCGCCTGCGCATACATCCCGCGCATTCGCAGTTATTTTGCACATGCGCAGCGCCTAATGTTGCTTTCATTCCTCCATTATGTCATTTGGACGCCCTTCCTTCTTACTGCGTCTTCGCACTTGCTTTGCGCATGCGCTTTGGTGCCTTTCCGGTTTCCATTTAGGTCGGCACCAGTTCTACTACGGTAAATTAGTTTTCTTTATTTGATTGGTGCATATCAGCAAATGTAGGTGTGTATGGCTTGTATAAATACCAGGTCATTAGTATGTTTATTTCCCCAGACGATGCATACTGCGAAACGCGCATTGGGGCACATGATTCTCTCCCTTCCATCCACCTAAGTTTTGCTGTTTACTTTTTGCTACGTTTCCTTATTAAGGTCAGGTATATGCTATTATTCATTATTGATTATATTTACTGTGTTATACTATATAACGTTTATAACTAAATTTTGTGGGTATACTCGCCTGGATATTGAATTTCCATATTTTGGATGGTTTAGGTTGTGGATCATGTTTTTGTGTAGTTCCATTGCCCATTTTTTTCATATTTAATTGTTTTAATAATTTTCCTTATCGCCAATAAAATTTATACTTTTTTGAATAATTTGGATTTGAGATTCCTTTTGTGGTTGGTGTTGTAAGCGATTTCAGGGTCTGAAAATTGTCAAGCGCCTCTTCTGTCAGTGCAAATGGCTGTGAAGTGAAGTGAAGTGAAACACTTATACAGAGGCTGCATGAGAACTGGTAACACATTTTTCTATAGATTAATGTGAAAAATGTTACGAACATGGTTGATATATAGGAGTGTTATCTGGATTATATTTGCTTTTTAGATAAGACATATTTGTAATTTACTTTATTCATTTATAAAGCACTGTTATATTCCACAGGGTTATTGTACAGAAATTGCCACTATTCACATTGTTTCCATTTCTTAATATAAATTGTTTTCACTTGCTCCTGTATCCCATGTGACTTTTGTCAATAAAGAAAGGTTAAAAAAAAACCAACATAACTTCCAGCATGAGTTTTCTCGATGCTTAAATGGGTTGTCTCACTACATCGATTCATCTTACCTCAGTCCTGTTTTCTTGGTTTCATTTTGAATTCAGGGGTGTGTTTACTGGCATCTGCTTAGCTGCAGTAGAAGCCAGGTCTGTAGCTATAGCAAACAGTGCTGGCAGCCTATCAGGAGAGATGAAACAGGTCTGTAGCTATAGTGACCTGAGGAGCTGATGCAGCCCATACTAGAAGAGATATCTCGGAATAGGTAGGACACTGCTAATGGGAATATATTGCAAAGTGACTTGTTTTTGAAAGATCTTTAATATAAAAAGCAGCAATCCTTGTAGTGAGGCAACACCTTTAACAGGATCTAATTTCCAAGTAAAGCATTTGCCACATTATGACCATGAAAGTGGCTTCTCCACTGTGTGAATAATTTGATGCTGAACAGGATTAGATTTCGGAGTAAAACATTTGCCACATTCTAAACATGAAAAAGGCTGGTCGCCTTTGAGTTTTTTGATGGACGATGAGACTTGAATTAAGAGTGAAACATTTGCCACATTCTAAACAGCTTTCCTACTGTGTGAATACTTTGAAGATTAACAAAAGCTAAATTCTGAATAAAACACTTCCAACATTCTTAACATGAATAAGGCTTCTGTCCTGTGAGTTTTTTGATGTACCGTAAGATTTGATTTTTGATTAAAACATTTTCCACATTCTGAACATGAAAATGGCTTCTCTCCATTGTGAATTTTTTGATGGATAATAAGGTGATGACATCTTTGGTGTTGAATAAGACTTGATTTCTGAGTAAAATATTTCCCACATTCTGAACAGAAAAATGGCTTTTCTCCTGTGTGAATTCTTTGATGTTCAACAAGAGCTGATTTCCGATTAAAACATCTGCCACATTCTGAACATGAAAAGGACTTTTCCCCTGTGTGACATCGTTGATGTTAATCAAGATGTGATTTCTGAGTAAAACACTTACCACATTCTGAACAGGAAAATCGCTCCTCCCCTCTGTGACGTTGTTAATGATGAACAAGAGATTTTGCAGTAAAACATTTGCTACAGGGTGGATTTGATTTAAATCTAACTGATTTAAATCACGATTTAAATCACTAGTCAGTAAGGCTTGATTTAAATCAGTGATTTAAATCAAAGTTTCTACCTAAACTAGTTCTTGCTATTTTAACATGCAAGTAGATAAAATTTTTTTTTTTTTTTTAACGTAAATTTTTTTTTTCAAAATTTTTCATACAAATTTTTCAAAAAGGAAAAAGAAAGCAGTTCACAAACCCCGTAAAAAAATTATCATAGAGATTTTTTACAGTAAAAAATAGTTAAAAAAAGCAGATTTAAACAATGAATCTCAAAGATACTATAATACAAACTTAAAACTCCCAAGTCAATAGCGCCATCCCTGACCATTTGAAGCAAACCTCGAACGGCGGGGGAGGGAAAAAAAAAAAAAAAGAAACCCTACCAGACATAAAAAACAGACTGACTTAAAAGGGCGGGAAAGGGGAAGGGAAAAGCCCAAAAAAACGAGACACAAAAGGGAAGAAAAAAAGGTTTCCCCGGGTTCTATTTGCAATCCCCCTATACCGGGTGAAAACACAAGTCAGAAAGGATACAGTAAAAAACCCCAAGGGTTTTCCCAAAATTACGATCAAATAGTTCCAGGGGGTTTTTAAAAAGGGCCCAGTAAGATATTCCATCCATCTAACCTCGGGGCAAAGGGAAAATTTAAAAGGGGGTTGTCTGCTACAATGTTTTTGGGTTTTTAATAAAAAATTTTTAAAAAAACAACTTTTTGGGCAATATAGGCATTACAAATGTCCTACGATTTTGAGCTAGCCCTTTTTGAAATTTACTAAAATCAGCTTCTCAATTTCTATTACCGACCTTTTTGATCCTTACTTACTGGCTTCAGGTCTAATCCCAAACACCTTTGAAGCCCAGTCGGAGCAAGACCCCCCTCCCACAAATGCTTCGGTATGGGGGGGGGAGGGGGGAACCTCTGGCGTCTGGGGTCCGTGCTGCCGGGTTTAACCCGGGTTGCCCCTTTCTTCCTCCTGCTCTCCCCCCAAAAAAAAGATGTGACACATACCCGGGTCGTTACTATAATCATGTTTGGCCCTTTGGGAACTGGGGACTATACTAAAAACAAAACCAATCACTTTTTAAAATACTTTTTTTGCTCTCCTGAAATTTTTGAGACACCTAGTATAGTAACACCCCCTTTGGTTGTTCGGAGATGGGGAAAACTTGAAAACTAAGCGGGGGATATAGGAACAAAAGCACCCCCTCGTTCTATTAGAAAACCCCACTTTCACATTCCTCCCCTTACACCCATAGATCCCCTCTCCTAACAGACCTGGGCGGGAAACACACAGGGTGAACCCGGGAAAGCAAACCCCCCCCCCCTCCCTGTAAAAAAGTTAGTTTCCTGTTCTGATGGGAGGGGGAAGAGGGCAGAAGAACAGACCAAAAGCACGCCCCCCCATTTTCCAACTACGGGCTCACGAAAAGGGTTTGGAAAGCTCGTAATGAGAAACCTCCTTTAAGTCATGTTAGGGGGGGGTAAATTTTTTTGCTTCCAAAATCTAGCAAAAACATTTGGGAAGGGGTTTTAAAATTATAGGAAAAATTTTCCCTCCCGCTCCCTGGGAGCGAAAAGGGAACTTTTTAAAAGAAAGGTTGGGGAGTAAGGGGGAACCCCTTTAATCTGCGGGGTTCACTGCCCAAAGGGTCTGAACCATCGCCCCAAAAAACACCCCGTATCCCCCTACATTTCCCCAAAACACTTTCTGTAGGCCCCCCTGGTCCCCACATCTCCACAACAGCCCGGGGATACTGGGCTTCAGTCTATGCAGGGGGCAGGCGTGTGAAAACCAATACATCAATTTTTTGTACGGGATTTTCTTTTTTTGAGCAGAAAGGAATGAGCGGGGCCCCCTCTGCCAATCACCTGCCGGGTTCCCTGGGGGGGGGGGAACCCAGAAACTCCTCCCCATTTAACCAATACGAGGGGGTCTTTTGGATGGGATTAGTCCCAAATTAGCGGGTTTTATAAAAGGAAACGGGCCCTTAGGGGAGTGCCCCCCCCGACAATCCTCTCAAAAACAGTGGGACAGACACTGTGGTGGTTTTTAATGTCGGGGAAAACGAAATGCCCTAATCTGCAAAGTAGGAGTAGAAACCCGAGGGGCAATCATGAGCAAAACTGAATACATCAACTTTTTAAATTTTTTTTTCAATGTCCCAGGGGTTCCCCCCAAAACCCCCACAAAGTGAAAAAATTTTTAAGGGGTAAACCAAGGCCTCAGACTCCCCATTCGGCCCTTTCCCTCCAATGGGAAAAGGGGGTTTGAAATAAAACGAGGTCATTGAAAAGCCTCAGAACAAAAACCCAAATTTTTGTTTTTTCCCCAATCCCCTTTCAAAATCCCTTGTAAGGGACATAGAATTAATAAAATTAATTCAAATCTCTGGGAGGTGGAAGCCCACACCAAAAATTAGGGAAATGGGGGCTACCATAACTTCTCCCCCCTCCATCCATCAGAGTAAGCAAAAATGCCGCCCCGATGGAAGGGAACGCAATTGAGCCCCCCCAGAATATTTTATTAGGTCGGGTACCCCAGCCCCCCCTTTTGCCCTACTTGCCAACAGAACATTTCCGAGATATCCTGTGCCCTTTCCCCCAATGAATAAATCAAATCCTTTGAAATTTGAACAAGAACTGTCATGGGGAAAGGATGGGCAGAGCCCTAAATAAATAATAAAATTTAGGAAAAGGGCCCACTTAACCCCTGCTATCCGCCCAAAATAAAAATTTTAAACCAATTTATTAAATCTTTCCAAAAACCTTTTTAATGTTATTTTAATTTATTTTTGGGAAAAATTTTTTCTTAAAAAAGGGGCATAGGCTGGGGGTTAGATTGCCCCCCGGGAAACCGCAAACTTTCGGACTGCCACCTAAAAAAATTTTGGGCTTTTTAGGAAAGAGTGTTTCACTAGGGATATTTTTTTTTTATTGGCATAGCTTCAGTTTTTGGGATGGTTAAACTTATAACCCACCAATGTCCCAAACCGGCCCAGGGGGGGCCAGGGGGTTAGGGGGGAAAAAACCAAATAATTTTATTGTTTTTTAAGAACGGTCCCTAAAAAAAAAACCTTAAAATTTTTGCCCCTTTTTAGGGGGGACCCCCTTTAATATTGTCCGCAACAAATTTGCAGAAAGCCAAATTTCAATCAAGCGAAAAAATTAACCGGGGGGGAACCCTCCCTTTGTCCCCTTTTCTTTTTTTAAACAATTGAGAAAAAGCGTGCGGGAGCTGATGCTCAGGGGTTTGGGCGTAGAAACCCTGGAGTGCGCCAAAAAAGGGGCCCAAATAAACCCAAAGGGCCCCCAAGGGTACGGGACATAAAGGGGCCAAATTTAAGGGCGACAAACCCTTTCCCCATCAACTGAGGAGGAGCTTTGGAGTCCCTCCTCCCTATTCATTATTCGATTAAGTCAATCGCTCCCCCCTTGGTATTGTTTTTCCCCCCTGTCTACAGGGGACAAACCCCACTTAAATCCTTATGTTAAGCTGCGGCAAAAAAAAAGGAAAGTCATTTCCAAAATTTTTAGAAAAATTTTAAAATTCTGCATTTAAAAGGGCTATGGTCTGTAGCTGGCGCACCCCGGGGCCTTATCCGGTTAGGGATTAATTTAATTTAAAATAAACTGTAGTAGGGCTTTTTTGGGGAGCCGGTGAAAAAAGAGTTAAAGACCTGTCCCATATGGGGGAGGAGGAGATGAAAATCTGGTAATAGAGGTTGGTGAGGCCGTTGGGTCCGGGTTTTTCCTGACGGTTTTTCCTTAAAAGATACCCACTTCTCCCCCCTCCTAATCGGGGGTTTAAGTTGCCCCATCAGTGCGCTGGCTTCGGAAGATTCCCGGGGCAAAGAAAGTCCTGCAAAAGGTTTCCCCGTTCCCGGGATCAGAGGGGGCAATTGGGATTTATAAAATTTAGAGAAGAAGGAAGGGAAGAGACTGCTACGTTTTAGGGGTTTCTGAACATGGGACTCCAGCATTGTTTTAAAAAGGTAGGGTATGACTTATCTGCTTTTCCCGAACATGCGGAAGCAGGAATAGGTTTTTTTGCCCTTTCTGTACTTTGTCGAGAAAAGCAGCAATTTTTTGGGGAGCATGAAGCCCCGGGGTTTTTAACTTTGCCCCAGGTTTTAATACCTGCCGAGGAAGGCCCTATGGGATTCGATGCTGCTTGTTTTCTAATTGCTTAATTGAGAGAGGCAAGCATTCCCCTAGCCCCCCCTTCCTTTTTTTAGGCGGAACCCAGAGCATGCTTTCCCCTACAAAGCTTTGTGAGTTCCCACAATGTGGCCGTTGAGTCAAGGAAAACCCGTTTAATTCAAAGAACTCTGAAAGTGTTGTCTCAGCTTCCCTAATCTGGGGATTCTTAAGCACCAACTCGTTGAGTCTCCAGTGGCATTTTGCAAATTTAAATTCCCACTTTAGGGTCAGATGATTTGGGGGGCCCCGGTCCAAAATAAAGGGGGCCCCCCTGCGCTGGTCCAGCATACGCAGGAGCTAATAATTCCAAAAAATAATCTAATCTAGAGTGTGATTGATGCGGATTTGAAAAGAAGGTATAAACCTTATCTATGGGTGAAGAAAACCCCCACAATCAAACAAGGAAACTGTCGAAACAGCTGGCGGGAAGCCCCTGGAGAGACAACGTTTAGCCCCCGGAGAAAAAGTGTTGGGGACATGTGAAGTTTATCCCCAAACACTTCGGAGAAAACAAATTAAAATCTCCTCCCATAACAGTGGGGGCTAAGGGGAGGGGAAAGGGAAGGAGACCGCTTGAGGAAAGAAAATTGACCAAAAATTTGGGGAAATACGTATTACCAGTGATAGGTGTCATTCAGTGTACTCTCCAAGATCAAATATCGACTACCACGGTCAGGCGCACTGCGTGAATCTGTAAAGGGCAGGACATGGGAAACAAAACAGCCACCCCAGCCTTTTTCCTATCATGAGATTGCCTAACATACTGCACGGAGTACAAAATGGATAATAAACTGAGTTCCCTATCCTTATTAAAGGTGGGTCTATTTCTTTAGAAAAATATATCAGCCGGGTTCACGTTAAGGTCCATTAGCAATGAGTCCTTCTTTTGGCGGTTGGAATTTAGACCCTTAACATTAAAAGAGCGTATCCTAACCATTGGGATATAACTAACAGGAGGAACAGGCTATATAATGGATTGCAAAACAGAGTTAACAGTACATTACCAAGCCCAAGTAGATGGAAGCCTGAAGTTATTCAGACTTAGCTGTGGACACAAGAGGGAAAAGAGAAGACAAGACCAGACAAAACAACAGATAACAGTAAACATTCGTCTCCATAGGACATATCCAGGAACTATATAAGGTTCTGGAGAGGCATAGAATATAAGGAATTAATCTCAAAGCTAAATAACTATCAAACAGTTTAAAGTACTGTAAGCAACAGAGTTTGCCTCAGGGGGGCAGTAAAGGTCAACAAGTTTCCTGAGAGAAGCCCAACTTAAACTCGAGAATACACTCACTGATATTACATTTACTAATGGCAGAATTCCTCACATCTGAAAAATTGCGGAGGAAAGGGCAATCCCTCATTAAAAGTAATGCAGCTTAGGGGGAGAAACACAACCCTACAAAAGAAATCATGGGTCAATCACATTACCCTTACACATGTGGACCATTCTCAAGCAACCCTAGGAGGGGAAAAAAACACTCAAGGTTATGGCATTAAATAGGAATGCAGTTAACGGGCAGGCGACTACAAATAGGCAAAACGTGTAGGTCCCTTAAGGGGACCCCAGTATCCTCCCTCCCATCTGGTATTCAAGTCCGCAGTACGGGCACAGATAGGCCGGAGGGAGCCTCAATGGCTCCTGAGAGAGACGCATTTTATGTTTAGGTTTTGGGACCGTTCGCCAGTCCGGGGCTCTGGTGCCAGGGGGGTAGCGACCCTCGGCGATCCATTTACTTAGGTCGGTACAGGATGCTCCAGTGCAGAACGAAATCCCGTAGTCACGGAAGCACAGCAGAGCGTCCATTTCGTCGAGACCAACAGGGGCGAAAGGGAATACCCACTATACGAGGATGTTGCGCACTTTTCAGGGAGTCCAATGAGGCTCAGGTGTTCTCCTCTTTTGGCAGGGTGACAATGAGGATCTGGGAACAAATGAAGAGAAGCCCCTCTGTTACTCTACTGTTGCGCGCCAGTCTTGCTTAGCCATGATTTTTTAATTATAGTGAATTCATGACAACAGCAGATCACATTCTGGGACGGGTGACCGGACCCTTCGGCTTGAGGGCGCGGTAGTGGGTCATTTTGATGTTATGGGTGTGGAAGTTATCTCCCCACTGTTATTAAAGATGGACCTCCAGTATCAGATGTAAGTCCTCCTCTCCGTGGCTTCTGGAGGCCCCTAAGCTTGCTTATATTGTTACGTCGGCCTCTATTGTCCGATCCTCAAGATGTTTATTAGTGTACCGCAATAGTTTAGCTGAGGATTGCCATAGCCTGTTGCATATCGGAAAACATAACGGCGGGTGTCATCATGCGCAGATTCAAGGGTGTCCACTCTACCGGCCAAATGTCGTATGTCCTGCCTAACTCCAGCAATCTCAGCCCTACAAGCTTTCACTTCAGCGAATAATTGCCTAAAGTCCTCTTTAGTAGAGAGAGATGAGAGACATGTTTTCCAGTCAGGCGTACTCCGGGGAGGCTCAGCGGCACCACTAGCATCGTCCATAGATTCAGGAGATGAGGCCCAAGTGTCAGGGGCGTGTATCATTCATTTGAATGGACCGGCACCCCAGATCAGGGGGAGACGACCAGGCCGCAGCATGGGTATGAGAGAGTAGGGGTGGTTTTTACGTCCCTTTGCTCGTTGCTTGGATTTTAGAGGATCATCTTCTCAGGCAGTGACGGTTACATTAGCAAGGTGAATGCTTCCAGCACAGCGAGGAGAGGAAGGTGCAATTTGCTCAGGGTTAGTAGAGTGTGAGGAAGGCAAATTAGCTCAGCAGTCATGCGGTTGCCGTTGTATTGGGCTATGAGTGTTCCACTTTAGGGTCCACAACCAGGGCAGCAGGCCTCTGTGTTTGTAGTGGTGGGAGGGAGCACCCCCTGCGGTGAGTGGGCTCAAAAGCTGTAAGCGAGCCTGAGAGGATATGGTGTGGCCCCCTCCACTACAGGCAGTATTATGCAGGTAGTCCTGTGCAGAGCCTGGTGGCAGAGATGCTCTGTGGAGGGAGTGAGGGTAGTATCCTGTGTCCTGCACACTGTAGGCCGTGCAGGAGGAAGCACAGAGAGGCAGGGGCCAGAGGCTGTGTGCACCGTACCTTGAGAAGGCTGTTGCAATGTGCCCAGGGATTTCCTCAGGTCGGTCCCCCAGCTTATGTCTGCGACGGCCGAAAGCTGCTGCGGCGCCGGGAGTGGACCGGTGAGGGAGAGCGCTCCAGAGCCCTCCTGCAGCAATGGAGACACACGGAGACTGCGCAAGTGATGGGACGGATGGCGTGGCGCTTCAGGGATTTTTTCTTCCCCGCTTCTTCTTTTTCCCTAGGGATCCACGTGGGTGGTGAGGAAGCCCTTCTTCTGACCGGCCAGCTGCTGTCTCGGGAAGGCAGCCACAAGGTCCGCGCTCCCCCGTCTGTTTCTTTTCGGATCAAGAGCCGGTGTCCTGGAGATGGGGTATACTGTGCTGCCGCTGGGGTGCAACGAGTCCGCACTAGAGGACGAGCTCCGTAGGGCCCTAGAGCCGCCTCGATGGGCGGTACCCGGTGCTGGTTATTGGATTATGTGGGACGGCGGGACACTCGCTGTGTCCGTGGGTAGTCTTAGCCGCAGTGCTATGTTTTATTGTCTTCCGCGCCAGGTTGGAGTTGGATTGACCCTTTGTTTGTATGCTGTGTAGGCTCAGGAGCCCTTAGATCAAGCGGCCATCTTCCTTGGCTGCAAGCCACGCCCCGATGACCTTATTTTTATATGGCAGGGCACTCTGGAAACTGCCTCTTCCTTTGTAGCTTATCTTAATCAAAATCAGTGGGGTTTGAATTTTACGGCAAATATCAGCATATCAGAAATCAAATTTTTAGACTTATGTTTATTTATTTATTCAGGATTCTGTTGTTTGTTCTAAAAATTATTTTAAAATTTGTGATTCTAATAGTTACCTCCATTTTACAAGTAATCATCACCGCAACTGGCTGTGTAATATTCCCTTCGGCCAGTTCAGGCGGAAAAAACTGCACCTCTGATGAGCATTTTAATGTCCAAGCTGAACACCTTTCCTTCGGAGTTAGTGTCTAATGCGAAGGAAAAAGCAAATACTGTCACACAAAAGAAATATTTATTCAGTCCCCCGAAAAAAGAAAAAGATAATGTGAATTTGTTTTCTTTTAGCACTACTTTTAACACACAACATCAAGAATTTTATCCTCTTTTAAAAAAACATTGGAATATTTTAATGTTGGATCTGGTGTTAAAACCGGTTTTACCTAGGAGTCCTCATATTATTTATCGGAGAGTGAAGACGTTAAAAAACATTATTACTCCGTCACACTTAAAGGGATTGTCTCACTACATTGATTCGTCCTGTTTTCTTGGATTTTCATTTTGAATTCAGGGGTGTGTTTACTGGCTCTACTAGGTTGCAGTAGAAGCCAGGTTCTGTAGCTATGCAACCCAGTGAGGCAGCCTATCAGGAGAGATCAAACAGGTCTGCTAGCTATAGCGACCTGAGGATCTGATGCAGCTCATAACAAGAGGGGATATCTAGAATAGGTTGGACAACTGTTATGGACACATATGAGCAATAGTGACTTGTTTTTGCAAGATCTTCAACATAAAAAGCAATCCTTGTAGTGAGACAACCCCTTTAAGACAATTGCAAAATAGTAATAACATTCCAGATAATATTTTAGGTAATGTGAATACAATATCAATCGGGACAAAACCATGTAAATGTTGTGAAACTCTTGTTATAGGTGACACTTTTCAGTCTTTTTCTACTAAAGAACTATTTACTATGAAAAATAGATTATCGTGTAATAGTTCTTACGTTATATATCTTTATTACTTGTAAATGTGATGTTCAGTTGTCGAGAGACTATTCACCTAAACTATCTAAGGTTTAAATATACCCTTCGTTATAACATAAATCATAAGAAGATAACACATAGCCTTCCCACACACTTCATTAATGTTTATCCCAATGAGGTACCTTCATTCAAAATCCAACCTATAGAACATGTCTCTATATCCATCTTGAACCGGGCACAGCGACTCTCAGAAAGGGAGATTTTGGATTTATAAATTAGATACTGTGTACGAGTGGGTTTTAATGAATTGCAGGAGGTCATTACTTGAATTTGTTATGTTTGTTATATTTTAATAGTTTTTAATGGCCATTAACAGTCTTGAATATGTTGTTAGCTTAAATGTATCTTTTATGTTGCATAATGATACTTTTAGTGTAGAAAAGTTTTTAATGTATTTATAAGTTTAACGATTCTGAGCAATGGTTACTTTTTTGTAATAGCACGCCGACACAGCCTCACTTTCAATTCGCAGCTCTTTTAAATTTGAACATGTATACTAGTCTTTGTATAACCTGATGAAGCGAGCACGGCATTCGCGAAACGCGTTGTTCTTGTTTTAAACTACACAATAAAACGTGACACAATAATAGTAGACTAATGTCCCAGTGTCAGATGTTTTTGTAAAAGTACCCCTAGCGCTACTACTCTCTTCGTTATCTTTGTGATACCAATATAATACTGCCATATAGAACTGTGCATCACCAATATAATACTGCCATATAGCACTGCACATTACCAATGCTGAAATATAAAAGAATAGAGGGGGCGCTCTTATGGTGAAAATACGTAATATACAATAAATTAAAAAAAATTACAGTGAACAGCACGCTCATATTCCCGAGTTGTGCTCATAGTATAGAGGCAAAACTCTCATATGAGCTTGGTAGGCTCCTGGTCCGAGCCTTGTAATGGCAGCCACGGGTCTTCTCTCCAAAGCCACAAAGTCACAGCAGCGGGTGTGAATCAGTAAGATATAACGGAAAAAATAGATGGATGCCCTGCCGCTTGTTAAAAGTACCTCAGTGAAGCACGAGATTGGTGCTAAAAATAAGGTTTTTATTCTGTTAAAAACAACATCGGTTATAAAAGATTCATAATCCTTTACACCAGGATTTTACAATAGCCAAATCAACGCATTTCTAGCCTGTACGGCTGCTACCTCAGGAGACTTGTTAACCTACAGGAGGTGCCACACTTTTAGGATTCTCGATAATAAATGATTTTTGCAAAAAAAAAATAAGATGTGGGGTTCCCCCTCCATTTTCCATAACCAGCCAAGTTAAACGACAGCTGCAGCCCTGATACTATTGAATGGGAAGGTCCATTAACACTGGTCCCTCCACACTCTAATATATCAGGCCCGCAGCCAACCTAGATGTGGACCATCACATTAGAGGGTCTTGTATGACAGTTCTGCTCTTTTCTGAGTACCCCTGGTGTGTTAGATACTGGGGCAATAGTGTCACAGGGTTAGCGTCAGTGTTAGGGTGACAAAAAATACTGCTGGCAGACACCAAGCCTGAGCGCTAGTAATGGAGAGGTGTCTGTCAGATACCTTCATTACTAAAACTGGAATTAAATGGGAAACAAAAACACACAAAAGGCACAAAAAACTTTTATTTAAATAAACATTCACCGACATCAGCTCTCTTTCACCATTTTATTAAAGAAATCATTCAACATTGGTTTCCAACATATCCAATGAGTCCGACATAGTACAAAGGAGAAACCTGTATGAATATAAGAACATAAAAAAAAAATGTCAATACTAAACTCCGTCTCCTGCATCCTCTGAAGATCATTCCTGTGGCTGATATTCTGGGGTTGCAGGGTAAGGAGTTCAACAAGCACAATATGATTATGGGGAGTGCAGACTCCAGCTGCTGCACAATCTCCAGGGGGGTGGTCCTATGCCCTCGCCAAGGAGATTGTAAGCTGTGCTCTGTACTCCCCTCTCCCACCACTTCCCACCATTGTGTTATGCATCCTAGTGTCAACACAAAATACAACCCCCCATCACCCATAACTTTCCCACCTAATTTCCCCATAGTCAGTACTCTCAACACCACCTATCACCCCATAACCTTCCCACCTAATACCCCATAGTCCTCTCACCTCCACCTATCACCCCATAACCTCCCCACCTATCATCCCATGTGGAGTTTGTACAGAGGTGGCCACAGGTAGGGAAGTGCTAAAAAAATAGATTTGTAAGATGTTTGTGTGGTACATTTTCAAAGGGACGAGTCGTGGTCGGAAGAAGTCATCATGGTGGTCTGGACAGGGAAAGATAACAATTCCAGTCACAGAAGACGTCTCCGGTGAGTCCCAAGATGTTACTGCATTGTATTCACTTAAACGTCTGCAGAGCCTATGTGTACACATGGTGTCTACACTATATAGGTTCACTGTCATGTGGAAATATTGAATGTAATGTAATGGTTTAGGTTCAGGCACAGTTTGCAGTATCTCCCAGCTCTGAATGGTTGCTATGGACTCTAATTGTTTGCTGTGGGCTATTATTGGTTGCTATGAGCTTGATGGTCTGCATATTGGGCTATGATTGGTTGGTATGAGCTATGATGGTTGCTATGGGCCAATGATTGGTTGCTATAAGCTTTGTATTGGTTACTATGGACTCTGGATTGGTTGCTGATGGGACTCTGATTGTTAGCTATGAGCTCTGATTGGGTCCTAGGGACTCTGATTGGTTAGCTGTGGACTCCCCCCCCCCTGATTGGTTGTTTGAGCTCTGAATTGGGTTACTATGGACTGATTGGTTGCTATGGGCTCTTATTGGTCACTATGGGCTCTGATTGGTTGCTATGGGAAACAAAGAAAGTCTTACACCCAGACAGTTATCATACATGCCCAAAATGAATGTGTGTCTAAGGCTATGTTCACACGGCGTAATTGCGGGGCGTACTGTACGCCCCACAATTACGCCGGGTGTTTGGGAGTTCGCGCTGAAGATGGTGCGTATTCCGCAAGCGGGGGGGGAGGCAGGGAGTCCGCCGGCCCCATAGCGGTCATACATGTCACTTATTCCGCGCGTTACAGTTCGATGCATTGTTAAGTCCAGGGACGAGGAGGCGTAAAATCACTAGTTCTCTTGAGAACTATAGATTACCGTAATTTCGAGCAGCATCTCGCCCATATTAGAGCGCAAATACGATGCAAAATGCACGCCGAAATTCGTGTGAACATACCTAAGGGATGCATAGAATTTGTATCTGTTGTGGCAGAGTGGCTAAGAGTAGTTGCCTGGTTCTGCCACTAGGTGGAGTCGTCCTGGTAGAGACGTGCCACCACTGCCTGGGCTTGGTGGGGGGAGCCAATTGTTTATCTGTCACAGCAACACTAGGTTGATGACAGCTGCATGTAAGCATGGAAGGTATCCAGCTACATTAGGGGTTGCGCTTCCCCGGGGAACAGATGCAGGGATGGGAGGCGTGGCTGTTTCCGCGGCCCAGGTCTCCAGGTTCCATGTCGGGTTTTGGGCCAGTCTGCTGGATGGCTAGAAAAAGCCTGTCTTTCCAGGTGATGGGGTGCATGGTCTGCTACCTGGATGTTGTGAGCAGCAGAGCTTAAGGAGAGAGCTGTGGCCCCCAGAGGCTGAGGATGAAGCAGATCCCAGCAGGAAGCATGGGTAAGAGAGTGTTGTGTTACTCGTGCGATCAGGCTGGGGCCTCATATAGAGAGGGGTCTATTGGATGTAGTCGTGCAGACGGCCCTGAGGGTTTATGTTTGTTTATGTTGTGCCCTATTAAGATGGGTGAAGCCAGTTTAAACACGGCTTTTCCTTGGAGTTGAGAGTAAGTTTGTGCCATTACGTCTTACCAAAGCTGGCGATTTCCCGAGTTAAAGACCTCCTGAGACGGTCCAAGATGGCGGCTGGACGAAGGTGAGGTGCTACACTGTGTATAATGCATGCGTAACGTGTGTGTACAAAACAGCTGTGGAAGACTCATAGGGTGACATGTATGAACGGGGGTGCATGATTTTTTTGGGCGTATGTTCAGCCAAAAACCTGTCATAGCCCTGTTCCATGGATGTATGAACAGTTGTATGCCACAACTTGGCGCATTGTACGCCAGACACGACACTTCTGAATAAGCCAAAGTTGCGGGGAGACGTGTTTGCCAAAATTGTACCAATGCACCTAAAATGGGATCACATTATTTGCACAAAACATGCACTGCAAATGAGACATACCCATACATACAGTGTCGGGAAGGGGGGGATTAAAATTTAATATGCACAGTGAACAGCATGCAGAAATCACCGTGGGGATGGACTCCATGTGACCTATTTGCCTGGGGCACCAAAATGCCTTGTCCCTGCCGCACTCCTAAGGCTCCGTCTCCACTGCACAGGGAAAAGGTCTGTTTTTTTCAGTGTTTTTCATTTTCTAAAAACGCTGAAAAAACGACTGCAAAGAGTTCTCATAGACTTCTATAGTAAAAATATCCTGCTGCCTCCACATCTTTTTTTTCTGCTCGTTATTTTTACTGGTCGTCTTTTGAAAGATGTTCTAAAAAATGCCAGAGCCGGGCAGAAAATTTACTACAGGAGTCTATGGAAAGCGCCGGCCGTCTTTTGGCGCAATATTTGGTATGAAAACCCACCCAGGAGATTAAAGTCCCCCCTATAGTGGGTGTTACCACAGGTTATACCTTATACTTTTCTGCATACAAAGTGTCCGATGTGTCCTCTTTGTACCGTTTCGTAATAAAGTTATCTTGCTTTTGTCGCTAATGAATTTTTACGGATTTTGACGATAATAAAGTTATCATCTCGCTTTTGCCACTAAAATCCATTTTTTTGAGGATTTTAGCACCAAAATTCGTACAAAAAACCTGATTTTTAGCGTAAAAAACGAGTTAACTTTATTAGCGTCAAAATCTGTAAAATGACCACAAGATTACATATAAATGCAATAATGGGCTTTACATACCGTTTGTAGGGTCGGAAGTTAACATCCAATGGCTTAATTTATGCATACTTTAAAAGCATACATGCCAACTCTCCCGCTTTTGTCGGGGGGTTTCCGCTAATGGGAGTCACCCCCCGCCACCCCCGGCGAGATTCGGGCCGAACCTCCCGTGCCAGCAGGCAGCAGGGGTTCTTTTATGGACCACGGCGCTGGGCGCTAGACGTCAGGACGTACTCTGGCGCACCCGGGGCGTTATTATAGCTTATCGGGTGAAGCAGCCGCTCACCCGCCCGTCGAGTCTCACTGTGCAGGGAGGCGACAGGAGGGATCATTCCCCTTCTGCCTTCTCCCGTGTATATACAGCGCCCGGTGTGCACTGTACATACACCTCAGTGTCGCAGGGGGTATGACGCACTGGCAAGGGAGATTGGTGTGGTTAAGTAGGATTTTATTATTTTTTTTTATTAGCTATTTGGGGCACTGTCTGGTAATGGGTTGGCCATCTACCTGACTACAAGGGGCACTGTTGGCTAATTGGGGGCTCTGTCTGGCTAATGGGGGCGCTGTATGGCTAATGGGGGCATCTACCTGACTACCCGGGCCGCCGCCCACATACCCACTGGCTACAAACCGCGGGCAATGTATGGCTAATGGGGGCATCTTCCTTACTACAAGGGGCACTGTCTGGCTAATGGGGGCTCTGTATGGCTAATGGGGGCAATCTACCTGACTACAATCGGCAGTGTCTGGCTAATGGGGCACTGTCTGGCTAATTGTGGGCATCTTACCTACTACAAGGGGCTAATACTTGCTACAAGTGGGCATACCTGGCTACAGTGGGCACTACTGGCCTTAGGGGAGCATAAACTGACTAATGGAGGGCGCAATATTTGGAACAAGGGGGCACTGCCTGGCCTTAGGGGTCACTGCTTGGCTACATAGGGCACTGCCTGGCTACAAGGGGGCATCTACCTGACTATAGGGGCTACTACCTGGCTATAATGGGCACTACCTGGATAAAAGGTGTGCTACTACCTGGCTAATGGGGGCAACAACCTGGTTTTCTTCCAGGGCAGTTATGCAGTTAGGTGGAGTGGCTTTTTCAAAGGGGTGTGGCTCGCCAACAAGATGCGCGTGCCGCCACTTCAAAAGTTGGCAAGTATGATTAAAAGCCAGACTTGAAGACGCAAATCGCGCTAAAAAAACTTTAGTTTTTTCAGTATGCTTTGACAGTCAGTGGATAAAAAAACGCAGTTTTATCATCGTTGTTAGGATTTGGTTTTCAGGCTGTTTTTTGTCCACTGCAGTGTAGACATAGCCTAACAGCAGTCTAGGAAGTGGAGACATAAGGCGCTGCTGATGTGTTCCCCCCACTGTTGTAGCTGAGCATGCCCGGGACATGGAAGGAACATAGGTTGACCTCAGGAGCCAGCTAGTGTATGTTTAAGAGCAGTGTCCAGAGATATTCTTATTCTGTATATTATGGCGCCAGTGATTCCAGGGCGCTGTATATTCAAAGAGGGTTACATATATAACATATGTGAAACAAGTACAATGGTGACGATAAATAAATGGAGATGATAAATATGACTAACAACTGGTACAGAGGAACCTGCCCGCAAAGGCTTACAATCTACAAGGAAGGGGGAAAGACAGAAGGTGAGGGGCAGACATGTTTGTGGGGGTGGGGTGGGAGGTAGGGGCAGGGGGGGGTTAATGTAGGTTATAGGCTCCTGAAGAGATGAGTTTTCAGGTGTCTTTTGAGACTAGTGGAGTGGAGGGAGAGTCTGATGTCGTTGCGGGGGCAGTGAGTTCCAGAGTATGGGGAAGCAGGGAGAAGTCATGGAATGGTTGTGTGAGGAGCTGACAAGGGGAGAGCAGGATTCATGTTATGATTGTATTTTTATACTGCGTCCTAATTGATGCAAACACAACTACATGTTATACCCTAAAAAATGCTCCACTTTTTTCATGGATTCAATTAATTGGAAAAACACATAAATAACATTAAAAACCACACGAGATCTAATAAAAAAACCCCAAAGCACATGATGTTAAACCATAACTTATATTTCTTCTTCACGGGACAACGGGCATTAACTCCTGTATATTAAGACAAATTGTTTTTTGGCTTTTGTCCCTTTTTGATTCTAATCCCCGCCTTACAAAGAGCTTGTGAGGAAATTGAGTTTTAGGTGCTGATTCTTAAATCTACAACGCTTCAATTTCTATTGCAGACCTACTGCTAATTTTCACCTGTGTTTCAAATGGTGTAAAATCTGCATAATCAGTTGCAGATTTTTACCTGCCGATTTACCTGCGGACTTGCTGCAGAAATTTTCTGCAGCAAATACATTGAATGTGCATTGACCCTATATGTTATTTGTTACATACAAAATATAAGCAATAAAAAAAAACATATTTGGCACCACAATAATCCAAGTTATTAAACATAATGAATCCCAAGCAGTGTGCCAAAAAGATAAAAATAAAAGAGCACTAAAATTGGTGGTTTATTGGTCTCCTCACTCCTTAAAAAAATTACCATATATACTCGAGTATAAGTCGACCCGAATATAAGCCAAAGCACCTAAAAAACTGGGAACACTTAATGACTCGAGTATAAGCCTAGGGTGGAAAAAGCAGCGGCTACGTGCAAATTTCAAAAAATAAAAATGGATACCAATAAAAATACTAGTACCTCTCTCCCTCGCTGCTCTGAGGCGCTCTGTCTTAGGCCTCGTTCACACGGCTTATTCTGCCGCGGATTGGCGCAGTACTGCACGCCGGATTTGCGCTGCAGTACGGCACCAATCCGCGGCAGCAATTACGGTAATCCACTGCTCTCATAGAGAACAGTGGAATCCGTCGCTCCTCCCCGCTCGGCAAATCCGCCGCGGGGGAGAAGTGACATGCACATTATTTACAGCGCGGACGCGCCGTGATTGTTGTCTATGGGGCCGGGAGCGGCGCCCCCGCCGCGCTCCGGGCCCGCCCCCATCCCGCCCCTTATTCACGGCGGATTTGTGAGCTCAATACGGCTCACAAATCCGTCGGGAATAAGCCGTGTGAACACGACCTTACTCCCGGCTGAGAGCCCGTCGGCCCCATTGACATTCATTACTCGCGGCGCGTATTCATCGTGAATAATTGACATGTCACTTATCTCCCCACGTGTACAATACGATCGCATTTTGCGAGCGGGGAAAGGAGGCGTAATCCATAGTTCTCTATGAGAGCAATGGATTACCGTAATGATTGTGGCGCATTTCGCTCGTATTAAAGCGCAGTTCGCTCTCAATACGTGGCAAAATGTGTCCCAAAATAAGCCGTGTGAACTTACACTTAGAACTGGACTGGTCCCTAAAAAAATCTGTAGTGCAAATTCTCTTGAACATGTTTCTAAGCCAACCTATAGTAGACATATGGTTGCTGCTAGTTCTAAACTATTTTGTGTGGTATAACTATCTGTCTTAAACACAGAAATTTTTGAACTTTGAAAAAACAGCAGATTTTTCCAAATTTTCACGACATGTTTACAAACAAACAAGGATTGCGACCGAAGTTCAGTACTAACTTAAAGCACAATGGGCAGCATGTATGCAATTTGGCGTTTAAACACCAAATTTCAGGCACATTATAATAGCATAGAAATCGCCTGATTAATGAACCTGCTGTACAGCGGGTCGTAAATCAGGAGCATTCTAGCATTACTACAACATTTCTGGCTCAGGTAAACCACTTTGAAAGTGCTCTACCTGTTCCAGCAGTAATGCAGCTGGAATTGCCGTAACGAAGCTATACATCTATAGCTTCCTACGGTTCTAGTGCGCCCCGCCTCAGGGGACAGGTCCTCCCCTGTGTTGTCGGCAGCAGGTGACAGGCTCCTCCCCTGTGTTGTCGGCAGCAGGTGACAGGCTCCTCCCTGTGTTGTCAGCAGCAGGTGACAGGCTCCTCCCCCTCCCATGTGTTGGTGGCAGCAGGCGACAGGCTCCTCCATGTGTTGGCGGCAGCAGGTGACAGGCTCCTCCCATGTGTTGTTGGCAGCAGGTGACAGGCTCCTCCCATGTGTTGTTGGCAGCAGGTGACAGGCTCCTCCCATGTGTTGGCGGCAGCAGGTGACAGGATCCTCCCCTGATTGTTGGCGCAGCAGGTGACAGGTCCTCCCTGTGTTGTCACAGCTGCAAGTGTCAGGCTCTCCCATGGGTTGTCAGGCAGCAGGTGGGAAAGGCTCCTCCCCCGCCCCTGTGTTGGTGGCAGCAGGCGACAGGCTCCTCCGCCTCCCATGTGTTGGCGGCAGCAGGTGACAGGCTCCTCCCATGTGTTGTTGGCAGCAGGTGACAGGCTCCTCCCATGTGTTGTTGGCAGCAGGTGACAGGCTCCTCCCATGTGTTGGCGGCAGCAGGTGACAGGCTCCTCCCCTGTGTTGGCGGCAGCAGGTGACAGGCTCCTCCCATGTGTTGTTGGCAGCAGGTGACAGGCTCCTCCCATGTGTTGGCGGCAGCAGGTGACAGGCTCCTCCCCTGTGTTGTCAGCACCAGGTGACAGGCTCCTCCCTCTCCCGTGTTATCATCAGCAGGTAACAGGGTCCTCCCCCTCCCCTGTGTTGTCGGTAGTTGACAGGCTCCTCCCCCTCCTGTGTTATCAGCAGCAGGTGACAGGCTCCTCCCCCTCACCTGTGTTGTCGGCAGTTGGGGCCAGGCTCCTCCCCTCTCATCTCTAGTCAGTTAATTGGCAGTTGGCCCTGTGGCAGCTGAAGAAACATTCTTGAGGACTGATGCAGGGTCTGAGCTCTGGAAACTTCCAGAAGGTTATAGCAGCGACTACAGAACAGGAAGGTAAATGAATAATAACACATGAAAGCAAGTAAAGCTCTTCCATCCGCACAGTGACCGGAGCTGGCGCTGCCCACTACCACACCTTGGTTTATTGGGTACCTGTCGCATGTCTCACATTTGAGCTGTCAGTGTTCATGAAGCTGAGGCAGCGCGGTTTTGAAGCGGAGTCAATGATATGTAGCCTGGCGTTCCCTAAGAGGCAGGACCTCAACTTACGCTCTATATGTGGCGGAGAGGGGGGCAGCTGTTCCTTATAGTCGGCAACCGCCAGTAGCAGCAGGGTATGGAGTCGGCTCTGATCCCTGCTGTTAATGCTCTTGATGCCGTGGCTGTAGCTGCGCACCTTTCACCTCCCCCAATAGACCCACCCTGCCAATTGTAATCCTTGGGTGAGGGGGGTAAATATAAAAAATCAGCGTGCCTGGGTTTATTGGAAGGGTCATGTGATTCTCGCTTCATTGCAGCCAGGTATCAGCATCTAGTTTACAGCTAACACTCGCCGGTTACAAGAGCGGTTGGTACCTGTTCCATATTACATATCCAATTAGTCTGTGTAAACTATCGAGCCCTTATGTGGTGTAGCCGCCCTAGGGGGAATCAAAGTAAAAGTGATAAAAAATATGTTTTAATGTGTAAAAAAGATAATTAAAAAAATATTAAAAGTTCTAATCAAACCTTTCACATTTACATCAATTAAAAAAAATTTTAACAATAAATATTTTTAACACATATTGTGGTATCGCTGAGTCCAAAAAAGTATGATCTATTAAATTATAACTTAATGATTTTGTTTTTTAAGTTAGAAAAATGGAAGAAATACAAAAAATTGACTGTCTATCGAATCATTTGGGGGAACCATGAAAAGTTCCTACCTCGGGCGGGTTCCCTTGATCATGAGGAAGGTGAGAGATTCAGCCTAAAATACGCGAGGGGGGGGAAATTGTTTAATGATATCATGGCAGGCTGGGACCACAGTCACCAAGGAAAACCATTGGTAAATAAGGATGTCGTTTATAATCAACAAAGTTGATATCATGTACGATTTTTAGGCTGATCCAGAAATTCCTGCAGTAAATCTATTACTATTGCACCATTTTCGCACTTCTGTCAGTTTGGCGGGCAAGCAAATCAGCTGTAGAGCATTAGTGCTGGGTGAGGCTGGGTGTGCGACGTCATGACTGTGATGTGTATATTGGTTGCATTGGCTGGAAATATCACAATGACCTTGTTTTGATAGAACTGGCGTTTCCTGTTCAGTATCAGTGTTTCGTGTCTTTTAGTCCCCGGAAGTCGATTGCTAAGCTCTTATCATCGACTTGAGGCCTAAACACCGGCTTAGACGAGCCAACCGACTGACGTCCCCCGAAGACGATTGCGTAACTTTTATCAACTGACTTGTCGCTTGTGGCTTAGCAACTGCTGCTTAACGACTGTTAGTGAGACTTCACAACGCATTCATGTCCTAGAATATACACTATTTAATATTTGTGTTTTGCAATTGCATACTGTATGCATTTTGAGTAAATTAGCTTATTATTTGGTTTTTTATTTAATTGGCGTTCAAGAATAACATGATATTTTTATAGGGTAGGTCTATGTACATGGCAACACCAAATTATGTACTTTATTTTGTGGGTCAATTGGCCGTCTTGTAAACGGGAAGAAAGGAGCAGAGGTGTTACGGTGTTTTTTTTTGTTTTTCGTGTTGTTTCACTTTTTTTTTTGTTTTGTTTACCTTTTTTTCACTTTTCACTAGGGATTTGTATTGGTATTAATAAACAGATTGCTGGTCACTCACCACCTGACAACATTTGTAAAATTCTCCAATGCCTCATCCACATTTGTTTTATAGATTCCAGCTCTCCAGAGTACCGCCTGCTTAGCAATTATCCGGGATAGGGACTAGGAATAGATAGTTCACCGCCAAACTGGACAAACTTGTCATCTGGAAAACTGTTGTGGAATCTATAAAAAAAATGTTTCCAACTTTGGAAGCTCTTCACCCAGCTTTCCCAACACCTGAAAACGCTAAGCAATAAAAACAGGGACTGTGGAAAGCCAGTACAACCCATAATAACTATTAGGACTTTCTACAAAGGTGGTCACCTTTGTCCGTACCACGTTGGCGCTGTCTCTCGTTGGCTCCTGTCTCAAGGGGCTCCTGCTGTCAATCAATCGTGAGCTACTGCTGACAATCAAAGTGGGGCTCGGCTTGAGATTGAGGGGCCTCCTGTGAGGGGCTCTGCTAACAATCAAGTGGGCTCCTGGCCCTGGGATTTAAGGGGGGCCTCTGCTGACAATCAGGGGCTCCGCTGACAATCAAGTGGGCTCTAGCCCGTGGAATTTAAGGGGGCCTCCTGATGTGCTGCCAATCTATTGGGCTCATGGCATGTGATTAAGAGGCCCTCCTGCTGTGCTGACAATCAATTGGGCTCTGGCCCTGGGATTTATGGGGGGCCTCCTGCAGTTGATGACAAGCAAGTGGGCTCCTGCCCTGGAATTAAGGGGGTCCTTGGATTAAGGCGGGGCTTCTGGCCTCTGAATTTAGGCTCCTGCTGACATTCAGTGATAGAAATCCAACATTCTGAGTTGACTTAAAATTAAGCAGCTAAGTGCTGCTGCTGTGCTTGCTCTGGAGAAATAGTTTTTTTCCCCCTTCCTCACTCGCTCTCGCTTGCACTGTGGCGCGAAACGCTGGGGAATGACGTCCACATCCGGAGTCAGGACCCAGCAAAACAGCAGCGCGCTTAGCAGTGGGGAGGAGCGGAAGACATGGGCGGGCGGTGCCGGGCGGTGACGCGCTCGCGGTCCGGCTTGCAAGGGTTGCATTATAGTGAGCGGGGCGATGAGCGGCGACACTGGATGGCGAATAGCAGACCACAGGCAGCTGAGTTGATGAAACAGTGATTGTGCGCACTGCTACGCCGTGCCGTCAGCCGCCGACTTGCAGTCATTGCCTTAGCAATGCTATACAATTGCACATAAGCAATCGGCACGGTATATCCTTGGTTCGAGTCGGAGGTGGCGGCGGGGGGTGTCGCGCGGCGCCGGGGACTAGTATCTATCACTAGGAGCAAAGAGCTGTACTACGTGTCTCTCAATTCGCCTCAGCTCAGAGACACAGTTCTTCTCTTTATTGATACAGACAACTATGCTTTTAGTTGTGAACATTAGAGAGATATATAGGTGATTTAGAGATTTCAGTTCTTAGTTAGTTTGACAGAGACTTTTAAAGAGAGCATCTAGCGCTGTACAGCCGCGGGAGGGAGGGGCGGATGGACAGAAGCAAGGACAGGCTGCTTTGGAAAGGAGGGTGTATATTGTGCAGCACTGACTCTGCTTTGACCTGAATTGAAAAGGCATTTTTTACAACTTTTGGCCAGCACACCTCGCACCTGAGGTGTAAATTGTTTAATTGTATTTTGTGCCAATCCCAGTTTTTTCAATAGCCAACTTGTTCTTCATATTTGATTTTTACAGAAAATTTTCTAGTAACTGTTGGTGTCATTTCATTGGGGCTAAAAACCTCCTTGTTTTTAATTCCCCGTATAACTTTTAAAATAGCTAGTTATTTCACTTTGGTGCAACCCATGTTTTTTTCATGGAGCCACCTTTGTATACTTAAATTTGGTTCAGAAATTTTCTTAGTAGACTGTTTTCGGTGTATTGCTTTGGTTGCAAAAAACCACCATTTTGTTATACTGTATAACTTTTATATAGCTGTATTTCACTATGTTGCGGCCCAGTGTTTGTTCTCCATAGAGCCACCTTGTACTTAAATTTTGGATACAAGAAATGTTCTAGTAACTGTTGGTGTATTTATTGGTGCAAAAAACCACCTTTTGTTATCCTGTTTTTATTATAACTTTTAAATAGCTGTATTTCACTCTGGTGCGGCCCAGTTTTGTTCAAGAGCCACCTTGTACTTAAATTTGGATACAGAAATTTATAGTACTGTTCTCATGTGTCATTGCTGCAAAAAACACAATTTCTCTTCCATGTAACTTTTGAATAGTATTATTGCGCTCGGTGAATCTCAGTTTTGGCACAGATAGCGCGCCTTGTAGGATAGTTTGTTGAAAACTATCATTTCTAGTCCTACTAGGGGGCAATTGTAAATCCCTGGGACTGAAGGAAAAAAACATCTTTTGGTTTTGTCCTCTTACGGTTCTTCCACCAGACCGCTTTTAACATTGTATACGATAGAGACAATTCTGTTTCTAATCTAGTTGCACTGTAGGGAAATTAGAGGCATTTAGAATAGGCTGTGATTTGCCGTCTTTCAATAAGAGACTTGTAAAAAAAATTCTTTATACCTTTTTAAAATTTTTATCTTTTCTCTGAAACATGGAGCGAGCGTATTGCAGGTGTAAGCAAAGAGCAAAGAAGGGGTGTAGGGTACATGGTTGTGAGGTTTGAGAGACATGTGCTCCTTCCAGTGCTGGGCAACAACACGCAGCCAGCGGATCGCTGGTTATTGCCGGGACCGTGTGAGGCTGTCATCGCTGGGTCGGTCGCCCTGTGGGAATCTCACAGCGTCGCCAATCTGTTCTTCCAGTGGTTAATGCAACCTGCACTGCTGCGGTCCAGGAAAAGATCTCTCTCTTTTCCTCCTCTCCGTTTTGTTGTTGGGAGGATTCCTTTTCCTGGACAGCAGCATGCGGTTGCATTAACCACTGAAGAACTGATTGGCGGAGCTGTGAGATTCAACAGGGCACAGACCCAGCGTTGACAGGCTCACGGTCCGAACCAGCGATCGCAGGGCTTGGTGTTGTTGCCAGCACTGAAGGTGCACATTCTCTATACCTTTCCACCATGTCCTACACCCTTCTTTGCTTGTTACACTGCATTTCGCTCCATGTTCAGAAAGATAATTTTTTTAAAAGGTATAGAAGAATTTTTACAGTCTCTTATTGAAAAGACGGCAAATCACAGACTATTCTTAAAATGCCTCTTAATTTCCTACAGGCAAAACTAGGATTAGAACAGAATTGTCTCTTCGTATACCTGTTAAATGCGGTCTGGGTGGAAGAACAGTAAGACAAAACCAAAAGTGTTTTTCCTTCAGTCCAGGGAATGACAATTCCCTGTAGGATAGGAATTGTTAGTTTTCAAAAACTATCCTACAAGGGCGCTAATCTGTGCCAAACTGAGATTCACCGAGCGCAATAAAACTATTCAAAAGTTACCTGGATGAGAAAATTGTGTTTTTTGCAGCATTGACACAATGAGAACAGTTTACTAGAAAAATTTCTGTACCAAATTTAAGTAACCAAAAAGGGGGGGGGCGGGGGGGGGCGGGGCCCTTTGTGTGGGTGTTTGGTGATGGGGGCTGGTCTTTGAAACAAATGGGCCTACACAAAAGTGAAATACAGCTATTTAAAAGTTCATACGGGATAACAAAAGGTGGTTTTGCCATCCATTGAAGTAACCAACAGTTACTAGAACATTTTGTATCCAATTTAAGTACAAGGTGGCTCTTTGTAACCAAAAAAAACTGGGCCGCACCATAGTCGAAATAACAGCTATTTATATGGTATTAAGATAACAAAAGGAGGTTTTGCAACAATGAAATACACCACAGTTACTAGAAAAATTTCTGTAACCAATTTAAGTACAGGGGCATTCTTTGAACAAAACTGGGTTGCTCCAAAGTCAAATACAGTCTATTTAAAAGTTATCGGATACAAAGGTGGTTTTTGCCCCAATGAAATATCTCCAACATTACTAGTATGAAATTTCTGTATCCAAATTATATGTACAATTGGTATTTTTTCCGACAAAATCTGGGATGCACAAAATATAAAAGTTACTATTTCCGCCTAGGTGCGAGGTGTGCTGGCCATAAAAATGTGGTAAAATTTGCAATTTTCAATTGCAGTTCAAAGCAGAGTATGGGCTGCACTATATACACCCTCCCTTTCAAAGCCAGCCTGCTGTCTGACCTGTCCTTCCGCCCCCTCCCTTCCCGCGGCTGTACAGCGCTAGATGTCTTCTTAAAAGTCGCCTGTCTAACTAACTAAGAAACTGAAATTCTTCATAATCTAACATATATTCTAAAGTTCACAGCTATAAGGCATAGTTGGCTGTATGATAAAGAGAAGAATGTGTCTGCTGAGCTGAGCTGTATTGAGAGACTCGTAGTACTGCTTTGCTCGAGTGTTAGATACTATCCCGCGCTGCCGCGTCCACCCGACGCCCACCGCCGATTGCTTATGTGCAAGTTGTTAGCAAGTTGCTAAGGGCAATGACTGCATCGGCGGCAGGCCGGCAGCGGCGCAGGCGCACATCACTGTTTCCTCTTGCTGGGGGCCGTGCTCTTGCTATGGCATGTCAGTGTCGCACGATCATCGACGCTTCACCTATTTGCTAACCTTGCAAGCCGGGACCGCGGGACGCGTCACCGCCCGGCTCCGCCCATGTTCTCCGCTCCTCCCCACTGCTATTGCTGCGCTTGCTGTTGCTGGGGTCTGGACTCCGGATGTGACGTCAGTCCCCTGCGGTTCGGCACACAGTGCAATGCGAGCAGCGAGGAGGAGGAGACTATTTTCGTCCTGAGCAGCACAGCAGCAGCACTTAACGGCTGCTTAAGTTTAAGTCAGACTCAGAATGTGATTTCTATCACTGATTGTCAGCAGGAGCCTAAATTCCTGGGCCAGAAGCCCCCTTATCCAAGGAGACCCTCCTTAAATTCCAGGGCCATGGTGCCCCTTGCTTGTCATAAATGCAGGTGGCCCCTTAAATCACGAGCCAGAAGCCCAATTGTTTGTCAGCAACTGCAGGAGGGCCTCTTGAATCTCAGGGCCAGGAGCCCAATTGATTGTCAGCACTGCAGGACGGCCCCCTTAAATTCCAGGGCTAGGAGCCCACTTGATTGTCAGCAGGAGCCCCTGATGGTCAGCATGGAGGCCCCCTTAAATCCAAGGGCCAGGAGACCCACTTGATTGTTAGCAGGAAGCCCTCAGCAGGAGGGCCCCTCTCAATCTCAGCCGGAGCCACTGTTTTGTCTGCAGTAGTTCACTGATGGTCAGCAGGAGCCCTTGAGACAGGAGCAACGTGAGACAGGAGACAACGTGGTCGGTCAAAGGTGACCACCTTTGTATAGTCCTATAGTTCATTATGGGTTGTACGTGCTTTCTGTCCCATGTTTATTGCTAGCTTTCAGGAGGCTGGGATAAGCTGGTGTGATGGCTTCACAAAGTTGGAAAATCATTTTTTTAATAGTTTCCACAAGTTCTCTCTGATGTACAAGTTTGTCCAGTTTGGCGGTGATCTATTCCTGTCCCTATCCCTGACTTTTGCTAAGCAGGCTGGTAATCTGGGAGAGCTGGATCTATAACAAATGTGGTTGGCATTGAGAATTTTACAAATGTTGTAATGGTGCGTGTGTGACCAGCAATGCTGTTTATACCAATACAAATCCTAGTTGAAAGTGAAAAAAAAGTAAACAAAACAAAAAAAATAAGTGAATCACCGAAAAACAAAATAAAAACCACGGTCACATGCTCTTTTCCCGTTTACAAACGCACTAATTGTACCCAAAAATAAGTCATCATTTTATTTGTGTTGCATGTACATTAGACCTACCATATTAAATATATCATGTTATTCTTGAACTCGCCATAAATAAAAAAACCAATAATTTGCAAGTTTACTCAACAATGCATACTGATGCATTTGCAAAACACCAAATATTAAAATATGATTATTTCTAGGACATGATATGCGTTGTGAAGTCAATAACAGTCGTTAAGCAGTTGCTAAGGCCTCAAGACATGTCAGTTGTTAAAAGCTTTAGCAATCGACTTCGGGACTTCAGTCGGTCGTTAAGCCGGTGTAAGGCCTCAAAGTCTGATGATAAGAGATTAGCATCGATCCGGGGGGACTATAGACACTGAAAACATTGATACTGAACAGAAACGCTGTTCGATGCAAAACATGGTTTGTGTTTTTTCCAGCCAATGACAACATACACATCACAAGTTCATGACGTAGCACACCAAGTCACCCTGCTCTATTGCTCTAGCTGATTTGCTGCCGCCAAAATGACAGGAAGTGGCCGAAAATGGTGCAATTGTAATAGATTTTCTGCAGAATTTCTGATTCAGCCTAAAAATCGTACAGATTCAAATTTGTTGATTATAATAGCATCGTAGTTACCAATGGTTTTCTTTCTTCTCTAGTGATGTGGTCCCAGCGCACCTTGAGATCATTAACATGTCCCCCTGCGTTAGTTTTAGGCTGATCTCTCACCTTCCTTCATGATCAAGGTTACCCCCCGAGGTGAGACTTTTCTTGGTGACTCCCAGATTGATGTCGATAGACAGTCATTTGTTTTCTTCCCATTTTCGCTTCTATTGCACCAATGTTGTCTCCTTCTCACGAGTGTTTTTTTTTTATGGTTTTGTAGCCATTCCTCCTTTGTGCAGGTCTATGATCTTGTCCCTTACATACTTAGAAATCTCTTTCATCTTGCCCTTGTAGGGGTTAGAGTTGACTGATTTAATTGAGTCTGTTGAATGGAGTCTTTTTAAAGGTAACTATTTTAAGTACAGTTGTCTTTAATGCAGGTAACGAGTTGATTAGAACCGTCTAAAATGGTCTGTAGAAGACCTGAACTACTTTATGGTGTTATTGGATCAAAGACTTATTTCTCAGCAAAATTCAAATAAATTAATAGAAATTATACAATTGTGATTTTCTGATTTTAATTTTGGCTTTTGTATCTCTCATGTTAAAATTTACCTACATTAAAAACTATAGACTGTTCTTGTCTTTGTCAGTGGGTTATACTTACAAAGTCAGGCCAAGGGATCAAATAATATTTCATTCACTGCATGATTTTTTGCTAAGTGATTATCTAGCCCTTTCCAGAAGCCCTCACTGTTCTTGCTGTAATCAGCTCCTAAGGCAACTATTAGTCAGATTCTCAGTCATTACAGTAAAGAAGTAATTCTGAAGTCGGCACCTTTATTTTTAGATGGAGAGTGCACTGATGTCCTTTTTAGCATTTCATACATTTAAATAGGTTGAAAAAGTTGTTTCATACCCCTTGACTTCCTCATTTTTAAATGTTGTTAAAGCCAACAATCTTAAACGTAATTTAATTAATATTGTATATGAATAGAGCAAACACAAATATCACATTTTTATAAATGTAAAAAAAAAATATTCATTTCAAATGTTTGAAAATTAAAAACTAAAAAGTGTGGATGCATGTGTATTTAGTCAAACTGTAATCTGGATACCCCTAATTAAAAATCCTGTGTGAAAAAATTTTCCTTTTGAAGTCACCTAAACTAGTAAAAATAGAGTACATCTGTATCTCATCTAAGCTCAGGTATAATACAGCTGTTTTTGAGGCACCAGAGGTCTTGTTAGAGAACATTAGCGAACAAACAGCATTGTGAAAATCAAAGGAACATAACCAGACAGCTCAGGATTAAAGTTGTGGCAAAGCATATTGCCAGAGATGCTTAGCCCAACCATGAACAATCTCATGGAACACTTTTCAATTCAACATCCATCATAAATGGATGGAGTAGGGCACATCGGTTTACCTACCCAACACATGGTGTCCATGAAATGAAAGCCAAGACAAGGAGAAACACTAATTAGAGAAGTAGCAACTAAAGGGACCAAAGGACCCCCTGGAGGAGCTGCGACAACCACAGCTCACCTCAAGCTGAATATGGCCACAGTGACAACTATTAGTCTTGTACCTCCACAATCTGGCCTTCATGGAGAATGGCCCCCCAAGGAAAAGACAGCAGTTTTTAGGCAAAGCCATAAGATATACCCATTTTACTAGTTTGAAAAAAGCTATGTTGGGGGGACATAACAAGCATGTGAAGAAGATACAATGGTCAGATGACAGCAAAATTTAAACATTTTTACCCTAAATGCCAAATGTTATGTGCAGTGGAATAGGAAGGCTGCTTAAAGGGAATGTATTGCTTCCTTACTTTCGGGCTGATTCACACTTCTCTTAAGCTTCCCAGTTTGTGGAATGAGGGGCGTTTTTCCCTCCCAGCTGGTTGACATTATCCCCCTTCACTGCTGGCCTTAGACTCCCCCCCTCCCTCCCACCTCTGAGTCCACATATCACCTGTGTCATACTCACTATCAGTATTATTTTATAAGAGCTGCTATACTATACCTACTGGATGCATGTCAATCGAATCTGAGCACTGATCTGTCACAGCTGGAGATGTTATTACTAGCGTGTCTTAGAATGGCCAGATCTGCTGTATGCAGGAGAGTTAGGCACCACGGGGACAAAAAATTGTCATGTTTTCTCATTTGTACAATCTTGCTGTAGTCTGTTTCGTGATAGGTGTGGAAACAGAAAAATTGCTCGGCCCTAACTCTGAGTCAGATACACAGCTCCGTGGAATTCGAAACCAGGGTGTAAGAATGTAAATGTGCTCTCAGCTATGTGAATTGCAAGGAGGAGGGGATATGAGGGATTAGTCCCAAACTGGATATTCAGTGTAATAAAAACACAAGTACGAAGGGGAAACGTGAGAAAACTAGGCAGTTTGTTATGACATCCAATTGCAAAGTTGCTTGTTTTCACTGTCCTCCTTATTCTGAAGACCATTTAATGAAACGATAAACACCCTTTTAATACAGGAATATCCTGGGAGGTAAAGTGACAAAAGACTGAGGATGTGGTTGCTTACTTTTCAAGAGGACAATTGACCCTCTACATATAGTAAAGTACAATGGAATGGTTTACATCAAAGCAATATTCATGTGTTAAAATAGCCCACGTCAAAGCCTAACCTTTCTCCATTAAAAATCTCAGGTAGGACTTGTAAATTGCTTTTCATTAAACATACGCCACCAAACTATTTGAAACTAGAACTGTTTTGCAAAGAAGAATGGGCAAAAATTACAGCCTCCAGAGGTACGAAGTGATAGAGACATAGGCCAACAAAACTGCAGCAGTCATTGCAGCTAAAGGTGGTCTGCAAAAGTATTGATTAGAGGGGTCTGAATAACATATGTGTGCCACCCTTTTTAATATGTTTATTAGAAACTTTTGGGAAAAACCATGGCTTATATTCTTGACTCTTTACAATACTGCTACTTTGTGTAGCATCTAGCACCAAAATTATAAATAAAATACATTAAGTTTATGGATGTTCACAGAGAGAAAACAGTTCTAAGGGCGTATGATTACTTTTGCAAACCAACTGGTATCTTATGCAATTAAATAATGTTCTTCCCCTTACATGTCTCTTCTAAGACTAAATAAGATTTGGATTTTTTTTACCTTGCCTATGATCTAACATGCTCTGTCCGTTACAGATTCAGTTGCTCATTTTTGTTTACTTTCTCAAGCTCAGGGCATCTTTCTATGATCTGGTGCCCAGATTCAAGACTGCATACTCCAAATAAGGTTCCCTAGTGCTTTGTAGAGATTGGCACCTGGATATATCCTGCAGACTCCAATTTCCTTTGTGGGAGTTGAGAGTGAAGACCATGTGCTCTTATAGGCCTTGTTCTCACGCGTATTTGGGCGCGATTGGAGCCATACTGCGCGCCGTATTTGTGCTGCCAGTACGGCTCCCAATCTGTCCATCGTCATTACAGGATTCCCACGTTCGCTTAGTGAACTGTGGTTTCCGTCGCTCTTCCCGCTCGGAAATCCGCCGCGGGGGGAGAAAAGTGACATGCACATTATTTACGGCGCATACGCGCTGTATTTTGTAATGTCTATGGGTCCGTCGGGCAGCTCCCCCGCCGCGCCACCCGCACGCCCCTTATGCAAGCCGTAACTACGGGCGAAATCTGTCCCGCAATTACGGCTTGAATAAGCCGTGTGTACATTGCCTTAGATTCCACTCCTCAGCATAGAAATGTGTCAATCCATTGTGGGACTGAGTAGATTCATGACATGCCTTCAACTAGTTCTTGCAATTATTTTATATTTGGTTTTATTAATATTAAAGCACCATAGACTTTCAGGGAATTCAGAAATCAACCGATAACATTTTAAACTTTGAAACTATTAAGATAAAAAAAATAAAGTGGTGTTCAAAAAATGTTTTTCACAAGATACTGATGTATTTAGTCTATTACATACACTCACCGGCCACTTTATTAGTTACACCTGTCCAACTGCTCGTTAACACTTAATTTCTAATCAGCCAATCACATGGCGGCAACTCAGTACATTTAGGCATGTAGACATGGTCAAGACAATTTCCTGCAGTTCAAACCGAGCATCAGTATGGGGAAGAAAGGTGATTTGAGTGCCTTTTGAACGTGGCATGGTTGTTGTGCCAGAAGGGCTGGTCTGAGTATATTCAGAAACTGCTGATCTCCTGGGATTTTCACGCACAACCATCTCTGGGTTTACAGAGAATGGTCCGAAAGAAAAAAACATCCAGTGGCGGCAGTCCTGTGGGCGGAAATGCCTTGTTGATGCCAGAGGTCAAAGGAGAATGGGCAGACTGGTTCGAGCTGATAGAAAGGCAACAGTGACTCAAATAGCCACCCGTTACAACCAAGGTAGGCAGAAGAGCATCTCTGAACGCACAGTACGGCGAACTTTGAGGCAGATGGGCTACAGCAGCAGAAGACCACACCGGGTGCCACTCCTTTCAGCTAAGAACAGGAAACTGAGGCTCCAATTTGCCCAAGCTCATCGAAATTGGACAGTAGAAGATTGGAAAATACGTTGCCTGGTCTGATGAGTCTCGATTTCTGCTGCGACATTCGGATGGTAGGGTCAGAATTTGGCGTCAACAACATGAAAGCATGGATCCATCCTGCCTTGTATCAACGGTTCAGGCTGGTGGTGGTGGTGTCATGGTGTGGGGAATATTTACTTGGCACTCTTTGGGCCCTTTGGTACCAATTGAGCATCATTGCAACACCTTGTGGAATCTATGCCACGAAGAATTGAGGCAGTTCTGAAGGCAAAAGGGGGTCCAAACCGTTACTAGCATGGTGTACCTAATAAAGTGGCCGGTGAGTGTATATTATACTGTTGACTTGATCTCTGTAGGCTCGTTGATTAATAGTTCCCCAGTTCCCAAGCTACCAATGACATTTTCCCCATATCATTAATTATGTACACCTAGAAAACTTATCAAACTGATATTAATATGCTGGTGTAAAGTTTAGTTCTGTCATAGATACATGGAGGTCTTGTGTATGATCAATGGTTACTTTATATTACATAAGACCACACTGACTATTTTACAAATTATAAAACTTGGAGAAAAGACACATCTTGAAACTAAGAGAAACTTTCTAATAAAGTTGAAAGGGAAGTGGAGGAATACATAGTATCATGCTCTAATGTAACTAATTCTCAGTTTTCAAATTAAAATTTCTCTCCACATCAATGTTATACTTTTGGGTGTTAGAAATCTTATAAGTTAAAGACAATTTAAAAAAAACATTTTTTTAGGAAACTATTCAGTTGTTTAATAAGCCTATACATTCGAAACCCACATTTAGGTATAGCACTCCCCTGAACCCTGAACCCCTTAAAGTATTAAAAATATAACTTAGTAAGTTAATTAACCCCTTTTGGTGTTATGCAAAAATTAAAGTAAAGTGAAGATGAAATATAAACATTTCATTTTATTTGTAGATATTCAACTTAGTACGAATAACAAATGACAACAGCTGTGCCTGATCAAAATTTCCACCAAAACTAAGCAGCTTAACCTTCTATGTAAAATTGCACAGAACACTAGTGCATTACATATGTGGGTTAATGCCAGTTATTACCATTTGTTGTTTAGACTTGCGGTAACCCACATATTTGATGCACTAGTGTTCTGTACAATTTTATTTAGATATTCAATGTAATCTATTTAATTTAATGAATACCTTGCAGAGGCCTATAGACTCATTTTTCAAAATGGACGTGCTGACCATATTTTGTTTTTGAACTGTATGCATGGGGAAGTGGCTGGTTTCAAAATTTTCATGCATTCCAAAGTAGTAGAAAAGCTTTTAAAAAAAAAAAATTTATGCCCCTATTGTGTTGTTTTTTGATTGCTTTTGGCTCCCCACCTGGGTTTGCACCTATGGTTGTGCTGCCATATTTTGTTTTTGATTTTAATGAATGTTACCAAAATTCCCTTGCACTTCAAATTTTATTTTTGAAAGGATTATGCTGCGGGTTTAAAGTAAAAGCTTTTAAAGGGGAAAAAATGTAGTTTTGTGCAAAGCATAGGCTGAAAATCATGGTGGTTTTTTCGGAAATTTTGGCTTATTTTCCCCAGCAAACACCCAGAGTGAAAAAATTTTCCCAAGGGATCCCTAAAGTCAGTTAGAGAAGTGGGGGGAGGGGTTTGGATCTGTGGTTGGGGCCTGCAAAGGGGCCATTTATTAAAAGGGGAAAGGTGGTTTCTTTTTTTAAAAGGCCCCCCTAAGTGTTTTAAAAACGTTTTAAATATGGGCCCCCAAGCTTGTTTTTATTGGGTATCTACCCTACAGGAAGCCTTGGCAAAATAAAAAAAAATGTGAAGCACACACATGAGCAAAGTAATAAAACCTAAAAATAACTTCTGGACTTTGGTGGCATTATCTGGAAGGCCTTCAGACACAAGTGTGTACTTTTCTATATGTTTTTTAATGGTTATAAAGTCCCTCTAATATAGTAAGCAATGGCTTCTGAGTTCAACCCCCGGGTTTTAAAATTTAAACTTTGCTATCCAAAACCCCTTTCCAAAAAATTCCACTGAGAAAAGGGTTTTAAAATTGAAGATGGGAACCAGCTTTCCTGCAGAATTAGGGCTTCCCCTTTTAAATTCCCGGGTTTTTAAAACCCTTATCTGCTTAGTTCTGAAATGTATTTAATATAAATTTTTCAAGTGGTAAGGCCCTCAACAGTTTACTTTCTTATCTATTTAAAAATATCTTACTGTTTTAAAGGGACATTGAAAAAAACCCAAACAAAAAACAAGTTTTTTAAAATTTGCGGGTCGATGGTGTAAAAACTAATCATAATGATCATAAAACATTCTTATAGATATTAAGCAAATTGATAGAAAAATAATTTTTACCACTTTACCACTATTTTTTTTTATATATTTTAAGGCAGTCTAGGAAAAGTATGGTGTGGTCCCAAATTAGAAATAATATTAAAAATTTAATTTAATTTTTAATTTTTTATATAGCACCAAAATTTTCCCGCAGCACCTTTAAAATTTTTGGGGGTATACTTTACGGACATTACCCCATTAAAAAAATTTAAGATGAGACAAAAAGGGGTGGGGCCCCTTTCCCGGAGAGCTTACAATTATTATGGTGTATTGGGGGAGAGGGAAGGGTTAATAAGGGGTAAATTTGGGAAATGGTCCAGCCATGTTATATAAATAGGAGGTGGTTTAAATTAAAATTTGGATGAACTGCCCCCCTGACGTACATCTATTACAGATAATTTCCTGTGAGTCCCCCTTGTGTTGGGAGGGGACAGATTTTGTGGGATAGCGGGGGGGTTTTAAAATTTGGGGTTTCGGGGTAGGCCCAAAATGAGAAGATGTGTTCCCCAGGGCCTCTTAAAACTTTGAGGGTTTTGAGTGTCCCCTGATTCCCCGCCGGTATCATTTCCAAAGAACGGGTGTAGCAGTTTTAAAATCTTTGGGAAGGGCATGGGAGGTTCGGATGATTGCAGAATGTAATCTGATATCTTAGAAAAGAGCGGAGAGGCCCGGGGTTTAGGGTGGTAGAAGAAAATGCCCCGGAGGAGATTTTAGGGGTGGGGGGGCGGGCCCCTGTGGAGAGCTTTTTTGGGTGAGAGTGATGAGTTTATGTTGTATTCTGTACTGGGGGGGGAACCGGTGCGGGTGACGACACGGGTAGAGGCACAGTTTTGGGCTGGAAAGAAGACAAGCATGGCTGCTGCATTCAGGAAAGATTGGAGGGGGAGATTTTTCAGAGAGGGGGATAAGCAAGGAGTTGCAGTGGGTCAAGCGGGAATGAAAAAGGCAAAAAAGGGGGGGTTTTGAGTTATTTCACATTTGAAAAAAGGACGGATTCTGGAGATTTTTCTTGAGGTCCCAGTGGACAGGAGGGGGCATGGGTTTGGGATTTTAAGGGGGTTTAAAAGGGACATTTCAGAATTTTGTATAATCCCAGACAGTGGGCCTGTTCCCTAGGAGTTATGGTGGTGCCACACATAAGCAAAATTACCCAGGTAGGGGTTGGTTAGAAGATGGCGGAAAGACAAAAAAGTTGGGTTTTTAGTGAATTTTTGTTTCGTTGGAAAAGAGGATTTTTAATGTCCGGGGAAAACGAACAGAAGTAAACTAGGGTTTTTTTGGGCGGACGGGGAGGATTTTTCTCGGGGGGAGGTTTTTTTATTTGGTGCCCCTCAGCAAGAAATGGTATTTGGAACCCAAAAATCTGCTGATTTGTCCAATGGGGGTAGAACGGGAAAAAATGAGAAAATAAAAGGTGCGGCAGGAGATAGGATGAGAACAAGGAGAGCGGTCCCCGGGTAGGCCAATGGCGTGAGCATGTTGGGAAAAGGGTGATGACCCACAGTGTCAAACACTGTGGAGATCCAAAAGAAGAAACCCAAGGGTGTTGCCCTATGATTTACCCGAGAGGGTCTTTTGAACTTTAACTAGAGCAGTTTTTTTTTTTTTTGGGGTTTTGGGGGGGGTGTTGGGGTGGGAAAAACCCTGATTGTAGAGGAGGGAAAAGAAGAGAGTTAGGGGAGAGATAGTGGGTTAGGTGAGAGTAGAAAAAGTTTCCGGATTTTAAACGAAAAAGGGGAAAGGGTTTTAGAGACTGGTAAAAAAATTTTGGGTAGTGCAGAATGAGTCCAGATTGGCATTTTTTTTTAAAAAAGGGGTTATGAGGGGCGTGTTTAAAGGAAGATAAAATGTTTTTTTAGTGGAGAGAGGGGTTTTTAAAGGGAAGGGCAGTAAGGTGAGAGTTTAAAAGCTGGACAAATGGACGGGGACAAGGTGGGGGGAAATGGGGTCATTTGAGCAGGGGGTTTGGGTGTGCGGGACAGAAGAAGCCGGGGATACTTCTTCCTCTTTTTTGGGGTTCAAGGGTGGAGCAGACTAAAAAGGACGGGCCGGGAGGGACAGGTGGGGGTATTCCCTGGGGATTGAGATGCAATGTTTTCCCCAGATACTTTTGGATTTTGTCTTTAAAAGTGAGGGTGGCCGGGGTCTTCAGCAAGAGGTCAGGTGACGGGGCCGAGCTTTGGGCCCTGGGAGGGAGGGGAAAAGTTAAAAACAGGTTTTTTGGGGGTTTTTGTTTTAATGTTGAGATGAGTGAGGTGAATTTTTTTTGTTGGTGCAGGGGGAAGGGCTTTTGTTTTAAGTCCTGAGAAATAAAATTTGTAGGGGGAAGTCTGAATGTAGCTTTACCTTTCTCCACAGAGGGCTCGGGCACCCGGGGAATTCATTGCAGAAAAGCGGGTCTGGGCGTGTGCGGGCTGGGGGTTTTCTAAATTTGGGTGGTACGGGTTTTGAGGGGTGTTGGTATTTTCCGGGGGTGGTTGAGAGAGTTATGTTAAAAATGTTTGACAGCCAGGTCAGGCCCAAAAGAGAGGGAGGAGTTTAGGGGGCATTGAGGACTGTATGGTGTCTTTGAATTCCTGATTTCATGGAGTGGAGGGGTTTCGGGAGGGATGATGGCCGGGTGTGCCCGAGAAGGTGGGGAATTAGGGAATATTTAAAAGGAGAAAAGGTTTGTGGTCAGAGAGCGCGAAAGGGAAAAATTTAGCGGGTTAGATTTTTGATAAAGGGGAATACGAAGAAAAAAATCAAGAAGTGCCCACCCCTTTGGGGGTTTTGGGGGGTCGGGTAAACTGAAGGGCCCAAGGGGAAAAGGTTAGTGAAAAAAAACTGAGAGGGGGAAAGGGAAAGGGGTTATAAATTTGGGGATGTTGAAATCACCCATGATGAGTGTGGGATTTCGGTGGAGGGGAAAGTGGGGGGCCCATGCAGAAAAAATGACCCAAAAAAATTGGGTGGGGAAAGGGGGGGGGGGGGGGGTTGAAAATAATCCTTAATCCCCAAAAAAAGGGGAATCTGGGAAAGAGAACAGAGAGAGTGACTTTTAAATTCACTATATTTACTAGTTTGCCTGGCTTTTTTCTGGGGTAAGAGGCCCGGGTAAAAAGGGGTGTGGGCCCCTTTCCTTTTATACCCCTCTTGGGTTTTAAACACCCTATTCGGTCCCTAAATTAATTAGCCATCAGAGAATCCAAAAAACCCATTCCCCCTTTTTGCTCTCCTACCGCTTTTACTGAAAACCAGGTGCTCCCAATGACCCCCATGCTGAAATTTTTTTCCCCTGAGGGGAAAAAGGGGGGCCAGGTTAGCTGGTGAAAAAGGTTGGGGGCAGACCATGACATTTTAAATTGTGTTTTCTCCCCTCTGTTCCTCCCAAAAGTATCCCCATCAGGGGGTTTTCCGGGAAACCCTTCCTTTTTTATGTCCATTGATAGGGAAAATTCCCCAAAGTAGGAGGCTTGGGATCCCTTTGGGTTGGGTAAATTTACTGTTTATAAAAGGGTTTTCCCGGGTTGGTAGGTGGGGTTCCACCGGACTTTAAAAGGGAAAGGGAGTTTTCCTTCAGAATTGGAAGGGAAAAATTGGGAGGTTAGAAATCGGTTTTTTTTAAATTAGTGTTATAGGGGGTTAAAGTACAAAAATAAAATTTAACGTTTTTGGTCTTTTAGATTGAGAACTGATAGGTTTAAGTTTTTTTTATGGAAATAAAAAAACATAGGGTACAAAATTCACGACTCTAAGAGAATATGGGTAAAAAGAGTCTGAGGGTGTGGCCCTTTAAAAGGGAAAGGGGAAAAGTGAGGGGGGGTTCGGGAGGAATGACCGGTAAGGGCAGTGTGGGGGAGAGAAGTACACCAACCCCTCCACCCGGGGTTGTTCTCAAAGGGCTGGGGGGGTGGTGAAATGTAGGTGCAATAGGGGAGAGAGCAAGGGAGGCCCTTTCAGAGTGCTGGAGCCATGTTTCAGTGAGATTAAGGGAGTTAGAGAGGGGAAAAAGGCATGAATAAACCCGTGTGTTTATTTTTTTTTTTTTTTTTTTTTTTTTTTTTTTTTTTTTTTTTTTTTTTTTTTTTTTTTTTTTTTTAAAACACATTTAAAAATGGCAGGAAAAAGGGCCCAACGACCCAAAAAGCAAACAGGTTATCGGTTTTTTTTATGGAAAGGGGGGGGGATGAGCTGTAAAGGAGGGTAAGCTGGGGTTTGGAGCAGCAAGAAGCAGGAGAATGAAAATTGACAGCAGATGGTTCAGTTATGGTTTTTTGCGGCGTTTGTGCAGCACTATGTAAGCAAAGGGGATTTGGGGGAGTTAAAAGGGGGAAAAAAGTGTGTGGGGTGTATTTCATGGGTGAGAGAGGGAGAGGGCTGTGTGGATTGCATTTCAGGGGAAGAGATGGGTTTTAGGGTAGGGAAAGGGAGATGGCTGCAAAGTAGTTTGCAAATATGAGCTTGTGAATAGGGATATGAAAAAAAGACCAGTTACTTTAAAATAAAAAGGGATTCCTCCTAGGTTTTCCCTTTTGGGTATTTCTTTTCAAAATTTTTGTTTATATTTCTGATGCTCATGTGTCCCCTTTTTAAAAAAAGTCACTTCCAAATATGTACAACAAAAAAGGACTTGAATGGGGCCCCCCCCCCGGCCCCCCCCCCCCCCCCCCCCCCTTTATAGACCTGGGCTGTGGGACTTTTATAGGGCATGTGGAGTTCAAATTTATAGCATCTGTGAACCCCGGTTTGTAAATGGGTGGAGTTACAAATGGCCCAGCAAAGCAAGAATTAGGGGGGTTTTTGGGGTTTTAGTAAATAAAAACCCGAGTAATTTTTGGGGAAAGGGAGAGCTAGGGTGAAATCTACAAAATAAAATACCATTAAAAACCAAAAAGGGGCAATTAGACAAATAAAGATGTGGAGTTGTTGAGGGGTTTTGTTCCCAAAAAGTAGACTTAAAAATAAATTAATAACAAGCAGGAAAAATTAGCAAATATGCTGTGGGTTTTTTGGGGGGTTGTAATCCCAAAAAGTAGACTTTAAAAATACTATTAACCCCTTACCGCCGGGCCAAATTTTTGGGCCCCTCTGACAGGGGCCCATTTTTTAAATCCCGTCTTTTGTCACTTTTGTGAGAAAACTTTTTCATGGGGGTTCAGAGATTGTTTTCTCGTGACACATTGTGCTATAAGGGTTGTAAGAAAATTTTGGGCCAAAAAATTTATCATTTTTTTGTGAAAAATATCCCAAAATTTTGGTGAAAAAAAGTGAAAAATTTACCAATTTCAAACTTTTAAAAATTTCTGCAAAGTAAGACGATAGTTATTTCCCCTCAAAAAAGTTTTTTAACTAGCTTTTTTCAAAATGTCTGGGTGTAGTTTGGCATTTATTTTTTTTAAAAGTCTTTTTTTTTTCCGGGCCATTTTTGGGGCTTAAAAAATTTTTAGTAATTTCAAACCCCCTTTTTAAGGGGAAATTTGCAATATAAAATATTTTTTGGGACCAGTTTGTTCTAAAGTGACTTTGATTGGCCCGTATGTTAGATAACCCCCCTAAATTTACCCCATTAAGGGAAAATTTTCCCCTTAAAGTATTCAAAAAAAGCAATTTTGAAAGTTTATTAACCCCTTTTGGTGTTTTACGAAAAATTTAAAACAAAGTGGAAGTGGGGGAAATTTCAAAAATTTTAAATTTTTTTTCAGATTTTCAAAATTTAGCCCGGGAAATGTGATCAGGGGAAAAGCAAAATAAATTTTAATTCCCCCGATTTGCCGTTTTAAGGGGATATCCAAAATGGGCCCCAGTGCATTTTTGGTCAACCACAAGCCCCCGAATGGAGGAGCAAACCCCTGGGCCTCTGGGGGTCATTTTCATTACTTTTTTATTTTGGGGCATTTGGTTTTTGGGGGCACCTAAAAGGGTTTCCCAAAAAGTTTAATTAAAAAACCCCAAAAAAAACCCCCCTTTTTTGGGAAATACACCCCTTGGGGAAAATATCCCGAAAGGGGTAGTAGTTTTTATCTACCCCCCCAGGCGTTTCACAATTTTTTTAGGTTCGGCCTCGAAAATAAAAAAATTTTATTTTTTCCAATTTTAAACTGCAATTTTTGCTGAAAATTTTTTTTTTTTTACAAGGGGAAACTTGGAAAAAAAAAACCCCAAAATTTTTGTTACGCCCTTTTCTTCCCAAATTTTTGGGAAACCCTTTCTTTTGGGTGTAAACTGTGTTTGGGCGATGGCAGGGGGGGTTTCAAAGGGGGGGAGTGCTATTTTGGGTTTTGGGCACAGTTTTTGGTGGGGCATGTCGCATCTCCAAAACCCAAAGTTCTTAAAACAGGTGAAAACCCTTTCCCGAAGTTGTTCATTTTGGATTTAACCCCCCCTTTTGGGGGGTCTCACCTAAGGGGGTATTTTGCATTTTTGGGTGCCCCAGGTGGTTCCGTAGTTTTTTTTTAGCCCTGGGGCCCTGGAAAGGGGGGGGGGGAAAAGCAAGTTCCGCCATTGTTTTTTTGGGTTCCCTTTTTACAAATAATTTGCCCTACGGGGTAATTTAGGGGAAAAATTTAAATATGGGGTGGTACAATTTTCCATGATAAAATTTTATAATTTGGGTTTTTTATGTTTTATTACTTTTACACCCAAAAGAAACGAGTTTTAAAAAAGTTGGGGGTTTTTAAGTTGTCGTATTTTTTCAGCCTTAAACTTTCTTTAAATTTTTTTCATATGGACTGCTTGTGGGCTTGTTTTTTACGAGTTGGGTTTATTTTTTTATTGATACCATTACGGGGGGGGATATGTTTCTTTGATCACTTTTTTTTTAAAGGGTTTTTTTGAAACATTTTGTACAAAAAAAAAGCATCCCGGAGTGTTTTTTTTTTTAAATTTTTTTAGCCCGGGCACTGTCGGTTTAAAAGGGCATGCTAGTTTTTAAACAGAAAGGGTTTTTACGATTTCAGCGTTTAAAATTTGTTTTTTTTGTTTAATGTTTTACGGGGTTTTACACATTTAAAAAAACTTTTTTTTGAAAAGGAAAAAAACGTTTTTTTTTCACCGAGTCTTTAGAGCCCTAACCCTTTTTTTTTTTTTTTTGGGTTTTTGGAGCCCGTAAAAGGGGTTTTTTTTTTGCGGGGGGTGAGGTTTTCGTTTTTATTGGGAATTTTTTTGGGGGGGCAAGGGTTTTTGATTTGCTTTTAAATTTTGTTTTTTTTTTAAAGGGAGGGTGAAGAAAAACTTTCAATCTTAGCGTGTTTTTTATTTTTATTTTTTTTTAGCGTTCACCCTGCTGTATCCGTGACAAGTTAGTTTTTCTTGTGGGTTGAACCCATTACGGGTGATACCCCAATTTTTGTGTTTTTTTTTTGGAAAAAACAATTTTTTTTAAAAAAAAGTTTTTTTTATTGTGTAAAACAATTTTTATGCATCGCTAATTTTTAATAGCCCAGAAATTTTTTTTTTTTTCCGTATTCGAGCGGGGTAAGGCTTTTTTTTGCGGGGTGAATGAGTTTTAATTGGCACACTTTTATGTTTTATGAGTTTTTGATTACTTTTTACTTTCCCTTTTTTTGTGCTGCGGGATGAAAAAAAAGTATTTTGTGACTGTTTTTTGGGTTTTTTTTTTACGGCGTTACCTTCGGGTTAATTAACATGACAAAATTTATAGGGTGGGTTCCCCTAGCACGCGGCGGTCCAAATATGGGTACTTTATTTATTTTTGTCTTTTTTTGGGCGTTTTTCGTTTGTAAAAGGGGGAAAAAGGGGGATGTACGTGTTTTTATTTTATTTTTTTTTGGGGGTTTTGTTTTACTTTTTTTAAAATTTTTTTTTTTTTTTTTTTTCTTTTTACACTTTCCCCCGGGGGGGTTGCCCTGAAGATCGTCAGTTCCCTTATGGCAATAGGAGTCAAGGAAAACAGTTTATGCTGTATCCTGGTTCCATTTGCCCAAATGTCTGTCCGCTGCCCACAATGCATTGGGGGGGCCAAACGTGACGTCACCAGACAACCGGATGCTGTCATTCGCATCCCGGGTGTCTGGTAGGCGACCGGGGAACCCCGGGGCCGCGCCGTTTTCGGCCCCCGAGATTGGCAGGCGCAGGAGCCCCACTCCTGCTTTCCCGCGCCGCGATGTCGCGGGCCCCGATGCGCGAAACGGGGGGGGGAAAAAAAAACCCCCCCCCCCCGGGGGGGGGGGGGTGGAGCGCATGGGGGCCCTGGGGGATGCGGCTTTATGCCGCGGGAATTTTTCCGCTTGGGGTTTTATGCCGCGATCTTGCGCGCTCCGCTTTTTGAGCGGCAAGATTGCCGTTTAAGTATCATACGGGAAATTTTCGGGGGAAAAACCTACCCGACTTTTCCGGGATGAGTTCGGGAAAAGGGGAAGGGGTTAATTTAAAAAAACAGGGGCAAATTTTTGCTATTTGGGTTGTTTAGGGTTGTAGTCCAAAATGTAGAATAAATACCCGTGAAGGAAGAAGAAAAAAATTTATCCGATGTAGTAGGCTCTCAGGGTTTTTCTCTATCAATTTTGTTAAAAATTTTTGTTGCTCGTGTGTACTTTCAAAAAGTCATTTCCAAATATGCTGACAAATTGGCACATTGATGATCTAGTTCAACTTTTAACATAAAAATGATCAAAAAAGGTTTGATTATGTTTGGGGGTTTTTGATTGTAATGAGTTAAACCGGGGGGGCCAAAAGGGGCAGAGGCTACGCAGGAGATGGCCCGGAAGTTTGTCGGGTGACAGTCGAGTCGGGCGGCCCTCAGCAGGGGGCCGATGCCCGGGGCCCGGGACGAGGGTCGAGGGCAATTCCCTGAAAAATTACTGCACTAAAATGTGCCTTTGGGGAATGGGACATTAGCTTTTGTACTTGACAATATCATAAATAAGGGTATGATAAATATTTGTCAGATGCATGTCCCACCTCTGAATCCCCACTTTTCTCACAAATTGGAGTTCCCCAACCCCAGTTCTGCTTTTTGACATGAACACTGCTTCGGAATTCAGGCAGAAACTGTACAGACAGGTGGCCAGAATTATGTAAACAGCAGAACTTGTGTTGTTTCCTTAAAAATGTATTTACAGCTCATTCATTAGCTTTAAACATGTATACGAAGGGAAATAAAGACTTTTACCTAATACATTATTGTTCTGATTTTGCTAGAACAGCTCTTATCTCCTGCTTGTATAAATAAACTAGAATAGCTACCAACCACCTCTCTTTGCTCTAGCAGTGACCAGGTTGGTAACATCACTCTCCCATGGTATGTCTTATCAGCAGGAAGGAGCTTGCTTCTCAATCTCTTTCAACTAAGAAAGACTTTTAGGGTATGTTCACACGGCGTACTTTCAGCGGGCATTTCGCCACGTATTTGCGCTCTAATATGGGCAAGATGCATGCCGAAATTACGGTAATCCATAGTACCCTTAGAGTTACTGACCTGGGAGCAGCCTTGTACCGTCCTGTCATGTTTGAAGAGAACATTTATATGTAATTACATCTAAGATAATAGAGTCATTCAGAAGGCAATAGTGTGTCTTGGCAGTATGTATATTTTTCTCTCTCAAAGGAAGTTTTTGCTTATGACAAATATAGCTCTGCTAACTCAGATTTATGGCCAGACATCTTGCTTGGACAGTGCCATTGTTTTTCACAGTCCTCTTGATCTTTAATGTACCTGTATTAAGCTCAGCTAGGAATAGGAACTAGCAGAGCTAAAATGTCAGTCACTGCTGTAGACCCTCCCACAGCCTGCACAAGAAATGGGAGCCTGATGAGATTGTGAATAGTGAGAAAAGCTAGATGGGACCATCCCTTTAACTCCTATAACATTGAATTGGAGTTATATCTAAAGTGTAGCACAGCTAGACTGGCAACCACTTTGACCAAACCCAATCATTGCCTATCTTAATAGGTACAATAGAGGCTGGGGATCCGGGTTCTTAAGGTAGGTATGGGTTTCAATGGTGGAAGCTGCATCTATCATCATTTATACTTTATCTTATGGAAATGACAAAATGTCTAAAATGGGAACATCCCATTCAGTACAGAATAAAGATCAAATTTACTGCATAGAACAATTAAGAAATAGTTTTATTCCTTCTATTTTACATAATGGTTAAGCTAGAAGAACTTATATAGGGACATATCTTAATCATATTTTTTCATTGTGTTATAATATCTTTTGAATCTGTTATTTATTGCATTGTTCTATATTTTCTAATGTTTATTAATGCAAAATAATAGATAAACATTCGAAAACATAGAACAATGCAATTTCTGTTAGTATCAAATAAATTAATATTCTAAAAACAATTTGATCAGACACTGCAAATGAGGCACAACAAAATTTACTATAATCAGCTATTTTCCAAGACTGTCTGTGGCAGAATAAATTAGCTTTAAGTATGAATGTCTTTAGGTAGTTCTTTGATAAAGATTTCAAGTGGAATTTACATAAACAGCCGTTAAAACTTAATTAAAAATAAAAGCCCTGTAGACTGTTTCAAGGGTTGAACAATCTTTGCTAAATTTAATGAAGTATTCATTTGACCTTATTAACTAATTCTGCTGACTTTTAGTACATATTCGTGGCATACACTCACATACATTTATCAAGTAAGGACACTTGTAATAGATTCCAATCACAATGATGCATGCTCGAAAAACAAGCTTTTATAATCACAAAGTTCTGGTTTGTCAGTTTTTTTTGTGTGAAATGTTCATCTTGCGGGATAATGATTGAATCTAGTAATTGATGGTAATGATATTGTACTTTATTAATGTTATAATTATTTTCCAGTTAAAAGTAACAAGTACTTTTTGTGCTGATTAGAAAATCTATGAAGAGTAAAAGGAGATTGGCTGTAGGGGTCACTTTCATCTTTGTGGTCAATAGTTGGGTATATTTTAGATTCATTTGTGACATACCTAAAATTTTAGATTTGATTAACTCATTTCTAAGTAATTTGATTCACTATTTTCTAGAGATGTAATACAGATAAACTTGACAGATAATGTACCATGTCCTGACACAAAGGGCGACATGTATGAAGATCGGCGCGGCGGAGTGCCCGTTTTCGCTAGATCGAACGTGAAAGCTGCGCCTCATGTATGTCGACGCCCGAGGTGCGCTCATACATGCGATGTAAAGTTTCCTGCGCCTCGCCTGTGTGTGATATATTAAAAATCACAACTAACTTATAGTGTGATAAAAGGGAAAAAAAGAGGGAATGATGGCGCTAGACTGATAAAGCATAGATACAGTTTATTAAGACATTAAAACAGGACTACGCGTTTCTCGCTTTATAGCGTTTCATCAGGTCCATTCAGAAGGGACTGCGCCCTCCTCTGGACGCACATACAGCTAAGGGACGTACTTAAGTACCTGCAGGGAGGGCGACTGCTCGTGGTGTCGGGTGCGTCAGAGGGGGCACCAGCTGATCATGTAGTGAAGTTTCTTACTGTCAAGACGTTGGGCGCTGCAGCCATGTTCAGCACAAGAGTCAGGAAGTTCAGCCTCACACAGTGAGTGAGAGGATCCACCCCTGCTGCTCTCGGCTCCGCCCCTGCTGCTCTTGGCTCCTCCCCTGCTGCTCTCGGCTCCGCCCCTGCTGCTCTCGGCTCCACCCCTGCTGTGCTCGGCTCCCGGGTCTCACGTCATCTCCTGCACCTACAACGATTTCATCATGGTGTTGGTAGCAGCTTCCACAGGTGCCCATATCATGAAGGTCTCAAGTGAGTGAGAAGCCTCACTGTAGAGACCAGTACTAAATAGTATAATAAAATCAACTTCATGAATATAAACTGTACTTAACGTATGTATGTTGTGTATACATGTGGATGTGTATACATGTGTGTGGATGTGTATACATGTGTGCGTGTGTGGATGTGTATACATGCGTGTGTGGATGTGTATACATGTGTGTGGATGTGTATACATGTGTGCGTGTGTGGATGTGTATACATGTGTGTGTGGATGTGTATACATGCGTGTGTGGATGTGTATACATGTGTGTGTGGATGTGTATACATGTGTGTGGATGTGTATACATGAGTGTGTGGATGTGTATACATGTGTGTGTGTGTGTCTGTGGATTTGTATACATATGTGTGTGTCCGTGGATGTGTAAACACGTGTGTGTGTGTCTGTGGATGTGTATACATGTGTATGTATGTGTATATGTGTGTGTATGTGTATACATGTGTGTATGTGTGTGTTTGTGTATACATGTGTGTATACATCTATGTGTGTATGTGTATGCATGTGCGTATACATATGTATTTATGTGTGTGTGTACATGAGTATATGTGTGTGTGTATGTATATCTGTGTGTACATGTGTATGTATGTGTGTATGTACTGTATATATGTGTTCATGTGTGTGTGTGTGTATATATATATATATATATATATATATATATATATATCTGTACATACGTTTATGTGTATGTATATTTCTGTATGCACACACATATCCACAATATCGCCCCATTCATGTCGCTAAAACATAATCCTGCCCGGTGTGTCCCTTACACATGTAAATACAACCGTAAATACGTCCGGAGTTCCCATAGGTAGCCATTCTAAGCTACTTGGTCATTATTTTAAGCTCAGTTGGTGATGTATTTACGGACGTAAGTAGATCCGTAAATACGTCCAGAACTAAGCCCTGGGAACATAGAAATCCTGCTTGGAGAACCATAGGTCCCAGCAGAACTGTGCTGTGCCGGCTCTTGCTGGACATACAAAATAGAATTAAATGTGCATGAAGAACAAATACATCTTAATTTTTTTAAATAAAAGAATAGACCAAAATTAACATCTGTACAAATACATCTTCATTTGTTAATAAAACAATAGACCAAAATTCACATCTGTACAACATCTGCATTGGCTTATTTGATGTTAAATGGGGAATGTATTTCCGATGCGAAATCTGTTGCAAATACATTGCAAATATGCGTCACAAAGTGTGGCATGTATTTGCAATATAATTCCGGAACAGATTTCGCGTCGGAAATGCATTACACAGTATGAAGAATAAAATGGATTGGTCATTGAAATTAATTACTTAATAAACAGACATATCCAAGTGCTGGAAAAATTAAATCAATGCATTAATAAATTTTTTACAATAACATTAATGACAATATACATGTATATATTAGCTTCAAAGAAAAAAATACCCACTACAAAATGTATTCCGAAATCCGTGGAAATTACACTAATTTAACATCACATAAACCAATGTAGATGTTGGACAGATGTTCTATTAAACATTTTCCATAACTACAATTTTAATGTATTGGGGCTGCTTTGGTTTAATGCAATTCAGTATATACAACAAAAGGCTTGCTGGGACCTGTTGTCCTCCAAGCAGGATTTCTTGCTTAATTATTTATTCTTCTTGACAAATCATTTATTTTGTAGCGTAGTGCTGTAAGTGTATAACTATAGCACATTACAAGAATACCACGCTCCACTTCGACTTCTCCGCTCATTCAACTAGGTCTGCCTGTCGGAGCTGCCGAGCGCTGCAATGCGCCTCACTTTGCCGACTCGCGATCAGGCATGCCTTGGAGTGTTCGATTCTGCCAAGTCCCCCCCCAGAGCGCCCACGGCGTGCCCAGGGCACCCCCCTTCATGTTAGTGGCGAAGGATGCACCTAACATCGCATCCCTGCGTCTGACAGGGGATTCGACATGGTGAGGCACAGTTTTCGAAAGAAAATAGCCGCAACTCCCGATCATACATGTTGCCCATAATGAGTATTATAGAATGATTAATATTGCAAAATAACATCCTGTCTGTTATTCATACCTTGTGGGAATCTAGTTTGTATTGTGAAGATCCAATATGTTTCCCTGTTTAGTAACTTACGTTTGCGGTCTCCCCCTCTCTCAGGCATTATAGGAAAGTAGACTTGTTTCCATGTCATGTTGGCCTTGTGTACATAATAGTATAATGATAAATCCAATAAAAGGGGTTTTACAGCAAAATAAATGTATCACCTGTCCACAAAACAGGTGATAAATGTTTCCTCCGTGTAGGTCCCACCGATTGCTTAACCCCTTCACGACCTTGGGCGTATGTATGCGTCCAGGTCGTTTGGGGGTTAACGCACTTGGACGTATGCATACGTCCTGAGGATCGCGCAAACTCTAAAGCAGAGTTCGCGCAATCGGCGCGGGGTGTCAGCTGTATATTACAGCTGACATCCCGCAGCGTCGGCCCCGACCTGAGATCGCTCCGGGGGGGGCGGTTAACAACCTTAATTATCGCAACCATCGGGTCGCAAAAACTAAGAAAGACGCAGGAGGAGATCGCCCCTCCTGCGTCTGACGGCGACAGCAACTGCACGGATCGCTCGATCCGTGCAGCTCCTGCCTTCTGACAGACACCACGGAGGGCACAGAATGCCTTCCGGTTTGTCTGTGACGTCACGATGCCCGGCCGTGCCCTGTGGGCATGGCCCGGCATCGTGACTGACAGTTGCCATAGGAACCAGTGCACAGCAACAAGCTGTGCATTGATTCCTATTGAATGAGAGATCTAAAGATCTCTCATTCAAATCCCCTATGGGCAAAAGTTAAAAAAAAATGGGAAAAAGTAAAAAAAAGTGAAAAAAGTGAAAAACATGTAAAACATAAATACGAAAAATAAAATAAAAACACCACCCTTTTCCCCTTTACAAACGGCAATCGCCCGAAAAAAGATAAAAAATAAATAAACTACCCATCTTTGGTATCGCCGCGTGCATAACGTCCTGCCCTATAAATCTGTCATGTTAATTTACCCGTACAGTGAACGCCGTAAAATAAAAGCAAAAAAAACAATCACAGAATTAAGATTTTTGTACATCCCACAGCACATAAAATGGAATAAAAGTGATCAAAAACCCCTATAAACGCCAACGTTATACCAATTAAAACGTCAATTCACCCCGTGAAAAAAAAGGCCTAACAAAGCTCTGTATACGGAAAAATAAAAAATGTATGGCTCTCAGAAGATAGCGATGCATAAATATTCTTTTACACACTAAAAACACTTTTTTTTTTTTTTAAAGTGCTTTAACATAAAAAAAAAACTATATAAAATGGGTATCGCCGTAATCGTATCGACCCACAGAGTAAAGCTAACTTATTACGGATACTGCATAGTGAGCGCTGTTAAAAATAAAAGGATACTAGGATTGCAGTATTTTCTTCACTCTGCCTTCCAAAAAAACGGATTTAAAACTGATCAAAAAGTCTTGTCCCCCCAAAAATGATACCAATGAAAACGTCAACTCATCCCGCAAAAAAAAAGCCTGTATACAGCTCCATACACAGAAAAAAAAAAAGTTAGGCTCTCAGACTATGGCGATGCAAAATGTTTTTTTCCTGTTTGAATAAAAGTGTTTTTTTTTGTATAAAAGTAGTAAAAAATATAAAAAAATATATACAACTTGGGTATTGCTGTAATCGTATCGACCTGCTGAGTAAAGCTAGCATGTCATATCTAACGCAGAGTGACCGCTATAAAAAATAAAAATAAAAAACACTACCAGGATTGCTGTATTTTGTTCAAAACGCCTCACAAAAACCTTAATAAAAAATGAACAAAGTGTTGTATGCACCCCATAATGGTACCAATAAAATCATCAATTCACCCCGCAAAAAACAAGGCCCTACACAGCTCTGCACACAGCAAAATAAAAAAGTTATGACTGTCAGAATAGGACAACATAAAAACACAATTTTTATAGACCTATTTCTATTGTGTAAAAGTAATAAAACATAAAAAACTATATAAAATTTATACCATTGCAATTGTACCGACACCTATAGTAAAGTTATCACATCATTTACAGTGCACGGCGAACGCTGTAAAATTAACGCCCAAAAAACAATGGTGGAACTGCGTTCCCCCCCCCCCCATTTTCATGGCCCAAGGCTAAAAAAACGATGGAACACCTTTGCGCCTAAAATGGACAATTCACCCCTAGATGAGATCCCTGAGGGGTCTTGAATCTAAAATGGAGCGACTTCTGGAAGGTTTCACCTGTTCGGTACTTTGGGGGCTTTTCAAATGCGACATGGCCCACCAAAAACCTGCGTTCCAAAAGCCAAATACGCTCCCTCCCTTGTACGTCCTGCCATGTGCCCAAACAGCAGTTTAAAACCACTAGTGTTGAGCGTTTTTTTATCACAAAGTTGAAATCGGCAAGGTTTTTTATGGGATCAAAATTTCCAGATCATGCGTAATTAAGGTTTAAAATCTGTGCACCTATTAAGATCGCCCCTTTTTGGCGTTCCTGTAATTTTGGCGGCCAGCAAATCAATTACAGAATAGAGCAGGGTAAATTTGTGGCGACGTCATGACGGGGATGGAGGGTTGCGATTGGCTGGAAAAATCACATGCCCCTTTTTTACATAAAACAGTTTTTTCCTTTTCAGCCTTAGGTCTCTCACGTTCATGGGATAGGACCTGCGCTCGCCTGGGGCCAAAACTCGAAAAATTAGTCTATTTCTGCCAGAGAAACATTCTATTAGCTGTGACCTTCCCAAATTTAGTTAGTTTAGAGATTTGAAGATTTTATGTAGTTAGCTAGAAATTTTTAAAGCAGACTCCCCCTTAAAAAATTTAACGGGGGTGGGAGGGGGGGGGGGGGCCCGTGGCGAACACAGAAAAAGCCTTCTTAAAGAACATGGATAAAGTTCACCAAGACATAGTGTGACATTGTAGTGGAATATCTTTATTATTAACATTTGTATTGAAAATTTTTTTGGTATTGGGCAGCTGAACTTAATTGGATACAAAAAAATTTCTAAATAACTCAGGTCTCTTTGTTGCTGCAAAAATCTACTTTTATATCAGTATCATTTCGATAGGGGTTCATTTCAAATTTTAAAACCCTTACCCGGACTGTTGATATATCCCCCTTGCGTTAAATTTCAAACCGCAATCTTGTAGTAGCACAGGTTGTTTGTTGCCAAAAAAACCGGTATTACGAAAAACAACATTACGTGTTTTTTGACTTTTGCGCACCCGCTTGTTCATTGACGCAGATCTGTAAATCTTTTAAAAAAGCAATTTATATTCCCCACAGGTGAATTTTAAAAATGCAAAAAATACCCTTTATTATATCAAAACATAACAGTTACGTTTTTTGACTTTGCACACCAGCATTGTTATTGACGCAGCTTAGTAAATCTTAAAAAGCAATTTAATTCACACAGGTGAATTGAAAGGTCAAAAATTATGTATATTTTAATCAAAACATAACAGTTACGTGTTTTTTGACTTTTGCCCCCCCAGCTTTGTTCATTGCGCAGCATCTACGTAAACTTAAAACAGCAATTCTTTATTCACCACAGGTGAATTGAAAGGTGCAAAAAATACGTTTATTATACCAAAACATAACAGATACGTTTTTTTGGACTTTTTTGCCCAGCCCAGATTTGTTGATAGAACCTTGCAGTTAAATTTAATCCAGCAATTTTGTTTTGATTAGGGGGGATTTGAGAATAGCTGGATTTGCCGTTTTTAATAAGAGATTTCCCAAAACATTCCATACCTTCTAAAATTTTTATTTTTCTGAAAAAATGGAGCAAAATGCAGGTGGTAACGAGCAAAGAGGGGGGTAGCACAGGGGTAGAGTACGAGAGAAGGTGCCCCTTCCGTGCTGGCAAACAAACGCATGCCAGGGGTTTGTCAGTTGCAGGCCCGTCGGCCTTATCCTGGGTCAGGGCCTTGTGAATCTAAGTAACGAACACGTCCCCAACTGCCTCAGTGGTTAATGAAACCTGCATTGCAGTCTTACCTCCTCTCCTCGCAGTCCGGCCAAAATGTGTATCAGCATCATCGATCCGTCCAACATGAAGCAGCCCAAATGTCAACTTTGTCCCCACACTGGGGAAATCCATTGCTGAAGACCTCTTTGATAAAAAATGCGGGGGGGTCAGAAGGGCTTGTTAAAAGTCAAGAGGATGATTTAGTCTGCTCTGACGCCCATTATGAGCCATCAGAGGAGGGAAGGAAGCCGGTCAATGGCAAAAACCCCGGGCGTCGGCAACGCCTTGCGTGCCCTTTGCTTGTAGCCCGCAGTTTCTGGATGCAGAAAGTCGGGGACGCCCAAAGTCCCCTGTGTTGATTGTTGATGATGAGACTTTGCGGATCCACCCTGGTCTTTTCCGCGAATTTGTTGCGAGGTTCATCAGTGGACGAGGGGAAGCGATGGGGTTGGGGTGTCAATACGGGTCCCGCCAAAAAAGGGGGGAGGGGGCGGTCGCAGAAGTCCCTGATATGATTCCGCCACCCACGGTCAGCGCAAACCCCGCTCCTCGTACCGCCGTCAAAAGGTCCAGGACCTCTAAACCTGGGCCTTCTTTGGCAAGCCTCTATTCACCCAGCGGTCATATGCCCCCTTTGCCGTAAACGCTAAGAAGAGGCAAAACCTTAAGTGGTTAAACCCACCCCCACATGTCTAGCACTTGCAGCAAATGCATAGTTAAAATTTGGGGGGAACATTGGCCAAAAAGGCCAGCCCCGACCCCGGGCCCCCAACCACTGTCACACCCTTTGTCTCTCCCTCCTCCTCCCCCCCGCCACCCCAAACGTTCCCAGTGCCCATGTCTCTCAGAGTCATGATCGGGGATCAGCCTCCGCTTCAGCTCCCCCGTCCCCCGAGTCCCCAGCACCACCAGAGCCCCCATCCTACCCCTTTCCTTCCGCCAGTTTGTGACCTCATCCCGTACAGCGGCCAGTTAGCAGCCAGTTCTGTCTTGGGGTTTGGGGACAGAAAAACATTTAACCAAACCACCCCAAACCAAAAAGCCTGAATGTGGGGCATTGCCGGTTTTGGCCTTGGAATTTTGCCTTTCCGTCTGGGGACAAGATGGGTTTCCCCCCACGTCAGGCCCCTGGGCTCCCCAATACCAGATGCCGAGCGGGTTTTTTCCCCAGAAAAGCCGCCCCTGCCCGGGCCCACCAGTGTCATCAAAAAAATTTCAAGCGCTTTGTCTGCATCGTGCCCAAAAAAAGTCCTTTTCACCACCGACACATGGATTTAAAAAAGCAGGCCAGGCCGTTATACTCTGTGCAGCTACGGGGGTGAGTGGGTGGATGTTTTGGGGGGGTGAGGTGGCCTAAAGGCTCGGCGCACCTTTAAAAAACCGCGGGGATGGTCAGGGATTTTTCCCCCAAGCCCTCGGTGGATCACGTCCCCAAACCCCAGGCCGTTTTAAAATTAATCTCCCTTTGGAGACCGTCCAAAAACCAATTCAGGGCTGTGGCGGCTCTAAAACGAGACCGGCGTGGTGGGTGACAAGAACCTTGTGCCAGGAAGGTGGTGTGCGAAAAAACGGCGAAATCTGCTCCCCGCCCTTTAAAGACGGTGGTGGAGAACACCCCTTGCCTGGCACAGTCATAAACCCTTTGTACCCGAAATTTCTAAAGAGCTCCCCCGGGTTGGATGCCTGCTGAAGAAGGCCGAGGTCTGAGTTCGCACTTCCGCCGTTCGACCCTGCTTCGTCCCGCCGGCTGCGTTGCAGCGCCAGCTCGGCCCTCCCCGGAAAACCGTTCTTGTTGACGTGGAACACGCGGGAAATTTCCCACCCTCCACATGCCCAGGATTGTGGCAGCAGGCAATGCATTAGAAAGTACGAAGTACACAGGTACAAGCAGCGGTACGGATTCGGGGTTTTTGAACCCCCGAGAGGGAGGCAGGTAAAAGAGCTCTGCACCATCCTTCCCAGTTTTGAAGAAGCCACCAAAAATGGCCCAGTGGGACAATCCCTTGTCACATAGCTTGTGGTGACTTAGTTTGGAACGATCGTTGGACACCTGAAAAAAACAGATCCCGCCCCGCGACGGAGGGGGAGAGGACACAGATGCGGACACGGACCTTTCTCTCCGTCAAATCCACAAGGCCCCGCAGTTTCACAATTTCATCGGTCTTATTAGGCGTGGTTCGGGGTCCGAGCTAGTGCAAAGGTGGGCATCAGCTTCAGGGTGCATCATTCAGGGAAGAGGGGTGTGTTGAAGCTGTGCCCGGGGGCAGCGGAGGAGGGGGGGAGGAGGAGGAATCCAACACCGTGTTACCGACGTCCCTGCCTTTGGAAAAAAATGGTTGGCGCGAATTTTTAGGGGGGAGGGGATGAGGAAGATCAGTTTGCTAGTGCCCTCGACCCCAAAGGGTTTGGGAAAAAAAGGCTCCATCTCTCCATGAGTCTTGGGTGCTCCATTTTCCTCCAACATGATCCTGATTAAGGCCATCAAAATGAAAAAAATTCGGGGGGCCCCCCCCGGATCCCCCGACAAAACAAAACTCGCACTTTCCTTCCACCCACCCCAAAAAGAGAGTAAAATGCAGGAAATGGAGACCTTGCTATTGATCAACTGGAGACATTTTTGGTTGTTCACGTTCCCCAAAGTCACGGTGGAAAACATAGCGACTGCAGCATTTTGAGTGCCAAATCCGTAGCGGAAACAGCAGGCAAGTGGGGAGAAGCCCAAAGGGTGACCCCTGGGAAACTTTTTTACCACCTCCCAACCATGCAATGCAGGGCACAATCCAAACAAGAGATCAGCTTAAGATCATGGTCACAACTATCTGCCCTCTCAACACCCATGTTTTTGCTGTGTTCTGGACCCAATAACTTCTGGGTATCCAAAATGGACGAATGGCCCCAGCTGGCTCATCACGATAGAGGTGTTGTCCTGCCCCGCAGCCCGCGTCATTCTGAGCGGACCTTCAGCACAGCTGGAGGAGTATTACAGACAAACGCATCCGGTTTCCACAGATAATTGGCTTTTTTAAATTTCATCAAAAATGAATCAGGCATGGATTTGATGTTGTTTGGCCCCAAATTTCCGGGTCATGATTAGTTGCCGGTCTATTCACATTCCCTTTTTAAAAAGAAATGGTCCTCTTGAAAAATTTTTTTTTAAATGATAATTTCTTACTGCAATTTTTTTTTCTCTTTTTCCCAACAGTTCTTTTGCTGGTTTTCTGTAGGGGACTGTAAAAGACGCAAGGTTTCGACAAAACCGTATTTCCCTTTTTCCCCTTTATCTTAAGAAGTTTTTCGATTGTCAATGTTTTGGGTCAGTTGCTGTGAGATCAGCTATAATTATGTCCTTTGTAACAAAATGTGGCTTCTAAGTGGGATTTCTCCCTCACAATTTTTAATATGGCTGAAAAGGGGCATATTTATAAAAATTTTTGGGGTCATGTACTGTGAGTACAGCAAAATCTGGCCTTTGGAAAAGAAATGTGGCTTTTAAATGGCATTTCTCCCCCACAATTTTTAACGTGGTGAGAAGCATTTTTTTTTAAATTTTTTGGGTCATGCTGCTTTTAAAAAAGCAATTTCTCAGGTCCTATTATAAAAAAATGTTTTTCTAACAGACATTTGTTTTTTCACAATTGACCAAAGTGGTCAAGGGGCATGCTTTGAATTTTTGGGGGCATTTTGCTTTGAAAGCAGCAAAACTACAGGTCCATTCGAAAAAAAAGTTGTTTCTAATGCAAATTTTTTCTTCACAATTGTCAAAGTGGTCAGGGTCATGCTTTGAATTTTTTTGGGGGGATTTTGCTGTGACATGCACTATACTAGAGGCCCCTTTCTAAAAAAGTTGTTTCTAACAACATTTGTTCTTCACAATATCAAAGTGGCTCAAGGGGGGGTGCTGTCAAAAACAGGGAAAATTTGGACACTGTTAATGGAAATATTGCAAAATGACTTGTTTTTTCAAGATCTTAAAAAGACAAACCCTGTATTGAGACAACCATTTAATCAAAGAAAAAAAGAGAAACAAAGACAGGTGGGGTTCCCTCCTATTTTTTTAAAAAAAATGTTTTCTAGAATTAAAGACTAAAAAAATTGTAGTACAAAATAGCTGTTTTAAAAAAAATTCCTCTGAATTGTACAAGGGAGGTACGGAAAACTTGACAGATGTAGGGGATTTTCGAGGACATGGAGTATGGAGCACGGACGAGCAAAGTACGAGACCATTTTCCCCCAACCCAAAAATTTAGTAAAATGAAAAAAGAAGCCCAAATAAAGGGGCCCGGGTGTAAAAAGGGCGTTAACCACCAGTATTTCCCAAATGAAGCCTTGGTCCAACTCATACGGAGGGGCAAGCGTACCAGGGATTGACTGTGTACTGAGGAAGGGGGAGTTCTCACACTTCCCCTTTGCACTTTCCCCTTTAGCACGACAGTTTTCGTTGCTGCGTCATCAGGGCATTTTAACCCGGTGTTAATGATGACAGCCCACCTGGGCTCTCACCGCACCCACTGTAAATCCGGCCCCGGGTCATGCGGGCCCAGGACAGGTATAGTCAATGTCCAGTGAAACTAAAAATGGTGGTTGAAAGACTCCTTTTTCCGGCACTTTTTTTAAAAGTTGGGGGTATGCAGGTTTGGGGGCCCTGCTGTGGCCCCGGACAGGGATATTCAATGTCCAGTTCAAATAAATGAGGTTCAAATCATACTGCCTTTTGGCCTTTTCAAATTTTTGGGGTGATCAGGTTAAGGGTCAGGCTGGGTACAAGGCAGGGTAGTGAATGGTCTGTGACTTTTTTTTGTGACTTTTAAACCCAAGTGGTTGCCTAAAATGTACAGTATCCATTTGACTGTTGTGGATGTTAATTTCAGCTTCTACGCCTTGTTTGGGTGTAATAATAAGGTGTTGTTGCTCTCCCCCGACTTTTATGGTCATCGCTCTAATCGACGCTCATTCGAAAAAAATTATCGAAAACGGGGCCGACTATCGACTATCGATCGATCTCGATAGCCAACGCAATCGCTCAACACTACACCCACATGTAGGGTATTGCCGAAGAAATTGCTTAACAAAGTTTTGGGGTTCTTTTTTCCAGGATTCCTTGTAAATAAGAAACATTTTAAGCTAAAATTGCAGACTATTGGAAAAAAATTTTTTTAAATTTTCACAGCCTAATGCTAAAAATAATTTGTGAATCACCTGTGGCATCGATATACTCACTACACACCTGTATATATACCGTAAGGGGTGTAGTTTCCAATATGGGGTCTTTTTGGGGTGTTTATTAAATTTTAGCAGCTTAGGGCCTCTTCAAACCCGAAATGGCGCCTAAATAAAATTGCATTGAAAATGAGACCCCAGAGTCCAGTAGGTGCTCCTCCTTTTCTGGGGCTTATGGGTGAGCCAAATAATGCACGAGGGCCACATATGAGATATTTCAAAAAACGAAAGACCTGGGGGAAATGATATTACATTGCATTTACCTAGTCACATTTACCGTATTCCAGTGAATAATGGATAAATATTGAAAATCTGCAAAAAGTGACATTTTGAAATTTCACCTCCACTTTGCTTTAATTTCTGTGAAATACCTAAAAGGTTAACAAACTTCCTAAACAATGTTATAAATACGTTAATGGGTCTAGTTTCTTAGAAGGCATCATTTATGGGGGTATCTAACATACAGGCCCCTCAAAGCCACGTCAGAACTGGATTTGTCCCTAAAAAAATGTATATTGCAAATTTTCTTGAAAATGTGAGAAATTACTACTAAATTTCTAAGCCCTCTAATGTCATAAAAAAGGACATTTAAAAAATGATGCCAACCTATAGTGGACATATGGTAGGTGCTAGTTATAAACTATTTTATGGTGAATAATTATCTGTCATGTACGCAGAAATTTTGGTATTTTTTTAAAACAAGTTTTTTCAATTTTTCATGAAATTTTGATTTTTTTTAAAAAAAAAAGGGCTTGTGGGGATAAAAGTGAACATCCCAGTTTCACAAATAAGGCTGTGTCAGGAAGGCCAAAACTGGCTGGGTCCTTAAGGAGTTAAATGAAGGCCCTAAACCTTCTTTTTCCCTTATGCATCTGAACATTGAGGAAGTCTTTGAATGGAGAAGTGGTCGAACATGTGCACTACTGCTCTGTTCAAATCCGTGAAATGTTAAAGTGAGAGTACAGCACTCGAAAATAGTTGATAAATTCCTTTTAAAGGGAAACCTCTTTATATTGAAATTTACATTGAAAAACTGTTAGCATTTCTTTGTCCCAAGTGTATTACGTATATTATGTTTAACTCTCAAGGATAAGACAGATCTTTTTTCAAGACAGTTTAAATGCCCGTTACGCGTATTTTTTTTTAAAAGGGGTTTTTCCCAAACCTGCTGTTTCACAGGGGCCCAAAGCCAATTCGCTCACAGTCCGGGTTTACCCCTGGGGGTGGTTTATAGCAGGGATTGAACAGACATTTTATAACTATAGGCCCCAAACGTGTTCTAGGGTTTCATGTGCTTAAACTTAGGAAAACAAATACGTACAAAGAAAAGGCCCCAAGGGAGTGACCCACCCTGATAGGATTGCAGCTTGTGGAGCAATCAAATAAGAGAGAGACCAGGGAGAGGAGGTCTGTAACCTAGAGAAATTTGTGTTCACTAGCCGTTTATACAATTTTCTTTATCTCCTGAATAAAGCAAAATCAAAACAGCAATGTATTTGGTAATAGTCTTCATTTACCTATTTCCTACAGGTTAAAAGCTAATCATTGTGTTGAGAAAACCCATTAAAGCATGTTAATGAATTCAGAGAAACCCTTAACTTGTCTAATCTTCTCTAATGTAAAGTTGATCTGTGGGTGTTACAACAGTGAGATCCTTCATTAATTTTGAAGGAAACTACAGGCACATCCACATATTCCATATAGATGTTCTTGTTACACAATAGCCTTTCCTTTGACAGGGCCCCTAATGGTAAGCTGATCACTGGTCTGAGTCTGTAATGATTGCACATTAGCCATGGAAATAAATGGGTGACCATTTAATGTAACCTAGGTCTATCCTGGTGTTTGTATTGCATTGTTAAAAGGTTGTTCTCACCATCTTGTTTTACAGATCCTCAGCCAGCTTCAGGCTCACACTTCCTGGATGTCAGCTCTGGTATTCCTAGATGATCTTGTTACAGTGACATGAGTGCAGGAGATTTGTAAACTGTAGTGCACTAGGCTGCAGAGATTTAAAGAGTTGTAAAGTATTGTAAAAGCATCCGTTTTTTAACTCATTAACCCACCTGGACATATGGGTACGTGCTGGTGGCATTAAGGAGTTGTGTAGCGGGATTGCAGCGCGATCCCGCTACACAGCCGCCGGGTGTTAGCTGCTAATTGCCCCACTTAGAATTTTTTTGCGGTTTCCCAGTGTATTCTATAGTACGATAAATGGCACCGTTAGAAAAAACATCTGTCCCCCAAATAAAAACCTTTATATGTCTGTGTAGGTGGAAAAACAAAAACGTTATGGCTTTTGGAAGGTGAGAAGGAGAAAAATGAAGAGTCATATTAAAGGGATTAAGGGGTTAAGATAAAGAACAGAGCAGAGAATCATCCTGACCTCTGCTGCAGTCTGTGAGAGCAGAGAGAGGTGGCCATTAACTAGGGAAGCTTGTGTACATAAACAGGAGATAAGATCAGGGGCGTAACTAGAGAGGCCAGGGCCCCGAAGCAAACTTTTGGATGGGGCCCCCTAACCCCACCCCCGCCCACCTCCCCGACCCCAACCATGTACCCGACATTGCTGTTAGTAATTTTCACGTATGGGGATATGCGGAATCCAATGGCCGGGCTAGGGAAAAACCCCGGGGGGCAGGGGATAGCGAAGGTCCCAGGAAGGTAATGGGTTTTGGGTTTGGGCAGAAGGCAGAGGTAAAACGGGGGGGGCGACAGAGGGAAAAGGTTAGCCAGGGTTAACTGCAATAACAGGAACAAGGGGACGGGAAGTTTTCCCGGCGAGAGGACTGGAAAACAGGGGATAGCACAATCCCAAACGTGAACAACAGGCTTGAGGAGTTTTTTTTATAGGAACCAGGAAAAAGGAAAAAAGATGGCAACCCTTGAGACCAATCCACCATCTTAACTAAAGGCAACTTAAGGGGAAACCAAATTAGTAAGTTCGGCAAAGTGGGTTCCCGACATTACTCCCACCTCAAAAAGGGGGTTGGGGGATACCTATTGGTTTCTCGGATGTCTCTGATGAAATTGTTTTAAAAAGTCAGGGGCATTAATGTTTCTTACGGTT
>JAODAL010021476.1:0-66997 GCA_025379985.1 Phyllomedusa bahiana | reverse complement strand
TTCTGCACCTTACACTCCACATAAACTGCTCTAGCTAAAGTCTCAAATGATTTCCTCACAGCTAAATCTCAGGGCAAGTACTCGTTGTTGCTTCTTCTGGATATTTCTTCAGCATTTGACACTGTTGAGCACCATCTTCTCCTCAGCATGCTCAGTGCCATTGGCATCCAGGACCCTCTTGGTTCTCATCCTACCTCTCTGACCACTTCTTCAGTGTCTCATTTGCAGGTTCTACTTCTTCTCCTCTCTGTCTCGCTGTTGGGTTTCCTCAAGGATTGTTTCTTGGTCATCTTCTCTTTTCAATCTACACAGCCCCCATTGGACAAACCATCAGCAGATTTGGTTTTCAGTACTATCTCTATGCTGATGATACTCAACGATACACTTCTTCCTGTGACATCATTGCTGCTCTGCTACAGAACACCAGTGATTGTCTGTCCTTTGTCTCTGACATCATGTCCTCCCTCTGTCTTATACTAAGGATGCTTCATCACCCAGTGCTCCCTCCACGTGGAACTTATGGCTGGTCAGTTCCCATCTGAAAGGTCCAAGGTGGCCTTCGTGCTCAGTCTCCTCTCCGGAAAAGCCCTGGCCTGGGCGACACCACTCTGGGACCGAAGCGATCCGGTCACAGCTGAACTGGCGACATTCCTGCAGGAGTTCCGCAGTGTCTTTGAAGAGCCTGTCCACACTTCGTCTGCCGAGACCGCCTTACTGAACCTGCAGCAAGGGAACTCCTCCGTAGGTGACTACTCCGTGCAATTCCACACACTAGCTTGAGAGTTGGCTTGGAACGATGCAGCATTATGCGCCACGTTCAGGAAGGGCCTCTCCAGCCAGATTAAGGATGCCCTCTCCACCCGGGACCCTCCGTCTTCATTAAGCGAGCTCATCCATCTGGCGACCCGGATTGACATCAGTCTCTCGGAGAGGCGGGAGGAGCTCCGTCAAGAGCGTGTACCAGTCCAAACACGTCGTCTACCCCGTCTTGCTCCGGTGTTTTTCGGCCTCCACTGCCTCCTTCGCAGCCTGCCATGGAGGAGGCTATGCAAATGGACAGAGCCCACCTGACTCTGCAATAACTTACGTGGCGACGTGAGGAGAACTCGTGCCTCTACTGCGGCAGCCCCGAACATCTCCTCAGGGGTTGTCCGCTCCGTCCGCAATGTCCGGGAAATGCACGCACCTAGTCTTCGTGGGAGAGGCATCCCTAGGTGTGAGCAATCCCTCTCCCCGGCTCGTGCTCCCAGTCCTGGTCACATCCAATTCCAGTGTCTTGTTCCAAGTGGCTGCCTTCTTGGATTCCGGATCTGCCGGGAACTTTATGGATGCTGCTTTGGTGACCAAGTATCGTCTCTCGGTGGTCCACTTAAACTAACCCTTGGTCATTTCGTCCATCAGTGAGGAGCAATTGAGTGACTTCATTCTCTTCCGGACCGAACCGGTGGTCCTTCAAGTAGGAGCTTTGCACAGGGAGAGGATCGCATTCTTCGTGCTACCCCGTTCTTCCTCTGCTTTTCTTCTGGGGCTTCCTTGGCTGCAGCGTCACGCCCCTATGCTCGACTGGAAGACGGGTGAAGTTTTGCATTGGGGTCGAGATTTGCCGGTCTCACTCCCTATCACCCACCTCGCCGGGTGTGCCCCAGTCCTCCACAGTCATCTCTCAAGCCGCTATCTGGCCTGCTGCAACCGTATCAAGATTTTCAGGATTTCTTTTCTGAGAAGTAAGCAGAGTCACTTCCTCCTCATCGTCCTTACGATTGCCCTATAGACCTACTGCCCGGGACCAATCCACCCCGGGGTAGTGTCTACCCACTCTCCGTATCCGAAACTCAGGCGATGTTGGCCTACATTGAGGAGAATTTAAAAAAAGGCTTAATCCGCAAGTCTACTTCTCCGGCGGGTGCCGGTTTCTTCTTTGTACAGAAAAAAGATGGGTCCCGTGCATCAACTATCGCGGTCTCTACAAGATCACCATCAAAAACCGCTATCCTATACCGTTGATCACAGAACTCTTTGATCGTCTCCGGGGAGCTAAAGTTTTTACCAAGTTGGATTTGCGGGGGGCCTATAATCTCGTCCGGATCCGAGAGGTGACGAGGGGAAAAGAGGCCTTCAATACTCGTGATGGGCACTTCGAGTATTTAGTGATGCCCTTTGGCTTGTGCAACGCTCCAGCTGTCTTCCAGGAATTCGTCAATTACATTTTCCGAGACCTCCTGTATGTCTGCGTAGTTGTCTACCTGGATGACATCTTGATTTTTTCACCCGATCTGGAGGTCCACCAGTTGCACGTACGCCAGGTCCTGAAACGCCTGTGTGAGAACCCCCTCTATGCCAAACTGGAAAAGTACTTGTTCCACCAGACCAGCCTCCCATTCCTCGGATACATAATCTCGGACAAGGGCCTGCAGATGGACCCCATTAAACTCTCCGCCGTTCTACAGTGGCCACGGCCCGGCGGCCTCCTGGCCATACAACGCTTCTTGGGCGTTGCAAATTACTACAGGCAGGTTATACCGCAATTTTATAATTTGATGGCACCGATTGTGGCTCTCACCAAGAAGCATGGCAACCTGAAACTGTGGCCACCAGCAGCCGAAGAGGCCTTTTCCAAATTGAAGGCAGCTTTTGCCTCCGCTCCTGTGTTGTCGTGGCCCGATGCCGAGAAATCCTTCATTTTATAAGTTGACACCTCCTCTGTAGGGGCTGGGACGGTCCTCACACAAAAGGGGCCCAAGGGCAAGACTCGGACCTGTGGGTTCTTATCCAGGACAATTTCGCCTGCGGAGAGGAACTATACCATCGGGGATCGAGAGCTTCTGGCCATTAAGCTTGCTCTGGAAGAATGGCTCCGCCTCCTGGAGGGTGCTCGATTTCCCGTGAATATCTTTACTGATCACAAAAATCTCCTCTACCTCCAGACAGCGCAACGTCTAAACCCACGCCAAGCGAGGTGGTCTCTGTTCTTCGCCTGATTTAATTACATTATCCATTTCCAACCGGCGGAGAAGTACTTAAAAGCCGATGCCCTCTCTCGTGCCTCCGATGTCAGTGGAGAAGAGGAGGTCGCTCCACGGCACATTGTGCCTCCAGAATATCTGGTATCCACGGCCCCCATTAACCTCCAACGTGTACCCCCGGGCAAGACATTTGTACGCCCTGCTCTTCGGTTGAGGGTTCTGAAATGGGGTCATTGCTCTCGCACAGCTGGACACCCTGGGGTTCGGAGGTCTTGCTCCCTGATTTCCCGGTTCTACTGGTGGCCTGACCTTGCTAAAGATGTGAAAGAGTTCGTGGAAGCCTGTACCACCTGTGCCCGCAACAAGTCACCTCGACTCAGTCCTGCGGGGTTACTCCAGCCGCTGCCGGTACCTAGCAGTCCCTGGGGCCACATTGCCATGGACTTCATCACCGATCTTCCTCCCTCTGACGGGAATACGGTTATCTGGGTGGACACTGACCGTTTTTCCAAAATGGCGCACTTCATTCCCCTGCCTGGTCTTCCCTCTGCTCCTCGACTCGCCAACCATTTTTTAAACATATCTTCCGGCTGCATGGACTTCCCTAACATATTGTTTTAGATCGGGAAGTTCAATTCGTCTCTAGATTTTGGCGAGGCCTCTGTACACTACTACAAGTAGAACTGGACTTCTCTTCTGCGTACCACCCGCAATCTAATGGACAGGTGGAAAGAGGGAACCAGGTTCTGGGTACCTATCTATGCCATTTCGTATCCGCTAAACAAGATGATCGGTCCGGTCTATTGCCATGGGCGGAGTTTTCATATAATTCTCAGGACTCTTATTCCGCTGGGGCATCTCCCTTCTTCATCGTCTTTGGTCGGCATCCCCATCCACCCCTCCGCTGCCCTCTGCCTCCTCCGATGTCCCTGCGGTGGATAATCAGGTCCACGACCTATCTGCCGTTTGGAAGGAGACGCGGCAATCTCTGCTACAGACCTCGGCCCGTATGAAGGTCCAAGCGGAGAGGAAAAGAAGACCCCCTTCTTCCTTTGTCCCGGGGGATAAGGTATTGCTGTCTTCCAGGTATGTCCGCTTTAAAATCCCTAGCTACAAGCTGGGCCCCCGTTTTTTAGGTCCCTTTGAGGTCCTGAAGCGCATCAATCCGGTGGCCTACAAGCTCCGGCTCCCTCCAACTATGCGCATCCCAAACTCCTTCCACGTCTCCCTGCTGAAACTGGTCATCCACAACCAGTTGGTTCTCTCGATCTGTGGTTCCCCCGTCTCCCGTGGCTGACTCCACCAATGTTTTTACCGTCAAAGAGATTTTGGCCATGAAGACGGTTAGGGGGAGACGATTTTTTTGGGTCGACTGGAAGGGGTTTGGGCCGGAGGAAAGGTCATGGGAGCCGGAGGAGAACATCCTGGATCGGGGTCTCTTGTCTAAATTTATGCGGGCCAGAAAGAGGGGGAGGCCAAAGGGGGGAGTACTGTTATGGGTGTACCTGCAACCCCCGTGTTGGGTCGCAGGCACTCCCGCACCTCTGCAGCATCCCCAGCTGCGGCCGGTGCCGCAGTCCGGTACTCGGGCTGCGGATGCGCCCGCAGCTCTGACGTCCACTTACCTCACCACGCTCCTCTTCTCGTCCCGGCGCTCGGTACTACTGGCAAATTTAAAGGGACAGCGCGCCGGTGATTGGTCTCACCGGGCGCTGACCCTATTTAAGCACAGCCTCTTCCTTAGCACCTTGCCGAATCGATAGTGCCCTGTGCCTTGAGAGGAAGCGTTCCTGAGTATCTTGTTTGTTTACTGTGTACCGTACCTTCTGCCTTTGTCCCTCGACCACGAACCATTGCCGCCTGTCCTGACCTTCTGCCTGTCTCCGACTACGAACCATTACCACCTGTCCTGATCTTCTGCCTGTCCCCGACTACGAGCCTGCTTCACAATTCTGTACCGCGCAACACCTCGGTTGCCACTGCAAGCAAGTCACATTAGGGGAAGCGACCTGGTAGCAATCCGCCGAAGCAAGTCCATCCCAGACCTACTTAGATTCCGCTCCCTGGCGTGGCTTACACCATCGCTTGTGGGATCCACTTCCACTGACCGTTACACAATGACAATGAAGTAGAGTATCTGGATTGGCCCCAATGGTCCCCAGATCTCAAATTTATAAAACAATTGTGGGAAGAGTTTGAGAAAAAGCTGTAGAAGTGATATTGGATCAGATTTCGGTCGAGACACGTTTGAATCTGAAAGATTACCAGAAAGATTCAAACAAAGGTAGATTTACAAAATACTAAAAACATAATAATTTTTATTTTTAAGAGCAGAACAGTAACAATGCAGATACTTCACAATAATCTGTATAAATAAGCATATCCTAAATAGTTGCAAGTCAATTTATGAGGTAGCCAAGATAATGGTCTATAAAATAATGGTAGTCACATGTTCAAAGCTGTAGTGGATGGTGAGATATGGTGCCTGAAAGTTCAAAACTTTGTTATCATTTTTCTTGTCTGCGTTCATGGGAGAGATCTCTATCATGGGAGAGATCTTTATATTGACTTTCTATGTATTTTTACATATTTATTATGTCACCCCAAAGCCATCCTTTTTTTAAGCTAAATAACCCTAATTTTGCAAATTTTCTGGGTATTGTAGTCTACCCATTCCTTTTATTATTTTTGTGCACGCCTTTGAACCTGTTGAAGCTCTACAATGTCTTTTTTGTGCACCGGTGCCCAAAACTGTACACAATATTCCATGTGTGGTCTGACCAGTGATTTGTATAATGGGAGAACAACATTCTCATCATGTGTATTTTTGCCCCTTTTAATATAGCCTATGGTCTTATTTGTCTTGGCAGCTTCTGCCTGACACTGACTGCTATGATTCAATTTACTGTCTACTAAGATTCTCAAGTCCTTCTCAATGTCACATTTACACAGATTTTTTCTGTTTTATCAAGTAATCATGGAATAGATTTTTTATTCCCATGTGCATAACCTTGAATGTATCCATGTTAAGTCTCATCTGCCACTTCTCTGCCCAGGCCTCTAACTTATCCAGATCCCTTTGTAATAGTAATGCACAATTGTTTTAATTACTTTTAATTACCCAGTTTAGTATCTTCTACAAGTATCTTCTACAAAAGTATCTTCTACAAGGCTGAGTATGTACCATTAATCACCCCCCTTTGTGGTGGTAAGCCTTTGTGACCAAGTCTTTACAGTACAGAGAGTGAGCTGAAAATGGCGTTCACAAGGCAATACAGTGAAATATATATAGCATGATTATGTGATTTTAGCAGCCAATAAGAGCCCTACACCTCAGCAATGACGTTTTGACACTTCTCTATGCTCTGTACTGATTGGATGGCCACCAAAAGTGCAGAAAAGTGATTGGATGGCTGCCAAAAGTGCAGAAAGCCGCTGAAAATGAAACTGAAAATGACATGTCGAACTAGAACTTTACTCGAACGAACAATAAAATGTTTGGTTCGAGTTCTATAAATTCAAAAAGGTCTACTAGAACTTAACTTTTCTAGAATAGTTAAATCAACGCTATTTATCACTTATCGGAGTTTAAGGGCCCCCCCAGTATTCATCAGAGCCCATTGGACTTCATCACGGGGAAAACCCAGGTTGATGCCCTCAGTGCGGGTCCTCCAAGTGACAGTCGACAAGCCGGGTAGCAGGGTACAGAGGGATGAGTCAAGAGTGCATTCAGGGCACGAACAAGTGGTGAGGAAGTGAGCACCGAAATACCCTATGGACTGTAAGGATAGGCTAGGAAAGAATGTATGAGTGCACGTTAGCTCTTAAAATCAAGAAAGTGTGCACATGTCCACCCTAGTGACCAGAACTGGAGATCCAAAGGAAACAACAGCAGATGGGGAAGGAGGATGTGGGCGAAGAAGGCAGTCAGGCTGCACATGGAGTGGGTACAGGTGAGTAGTAACATAAGCATAAAGTGACCTTTTAGTCGCTGCATGACCCCGTAAGAAAGCGGAGAAACTGGCACAGCGGTGGGCCCAGGACCCTGCTGTGGCACACAGTGCTACAATTTGTCTATTTTAATCTTCTTAAGGCAGATCTGAACTTCTTCCTGGCTTATACAAGATATATTTAAGGTAAAGTTTATCTCATCTCTGTGCACATCAATAGGAAGGACATTTTCATCAGTAAAAAAGAAAAGTGGGTTTAACTTAAGATATTTCCCCGTTTCCCTACATTGGTTTGGGTTGGACTATGTCGGGTTTGGTTGAATCCATTTCTTTCAAAAAAATGGCCCAATAAGAGTTTGGTGTCCAGTATATTTAAATAAAATTATTTTTGTTTTTTGTAAGTGTTTTTTTTTTCCCTTTTTTTTCCAGTTTTTGTTTAAAAGGTCCTGACAGGCACCTCTCTTTTGTTTTCAGGGGGTTTTGGGGTGTCGCCCAACTTTTAAATTTTTTTTTCCCCAAAGGGCCGCCGTTAACTTCTGTCACTTTTTTTTTGCCCAATTTTTTTTAAGGAAAAGATCCATTTGCGGTTTCTGATGTTGCCCAAAATTTGAATCTTTTTGTAGTAAAAAAGAAAACCTTTTTAAAAAAACAAAAAAACCCACTAACACACACCATTTATATATTTTATTATATATATATTATTATATATTTTATATATATTTATATATTTTAAATAACTATTTTATTTTTATATAGGGCTACCCCCACTGGGGTTTTTGCCCACTTAATCTTTTTTTCCTCTTAAATGATTACTTTTTTGAAGTTAATCAGTCCCCCCCTGCAGCAAAACATCCCAACAACATGATGCTGCCACCCCCCTTTGTTTCACATTTTGGGGGGTGTTCTTAGGTTAAAAGCTTCTTTTTTTCCCCTTCCAAACGTAAAAAAGATCATTATGGCAAAATTAAATTTTTTTTAAAAATTTTAAAAAGTTTTTTTTCAATTTCTTTACCCCCTTTTTGACTTTGGGTTTCCCCCACTTCAATTTGTTAAGGTTTTTTTTGTTTTGGGGTGTACTTTTGGGGGAAATTTTTAATCGGGGAATTCTTTTAATTTATTTTTTTTCTTTTGGGGGGCTTTTTTTAATTTGGTTTTCTTCCCTTGGGGAAGAGGTTGGGTTTTTTTTTCGGGGCCCCAATTTTTTTTGGGGGGGTTACCTTTTTATTTTCCCTTTTTCTTTCTGGGGGGATAAGGGGAACAAATATTTAACCAGTTTCTGCCTGGGGGAAAGGTTTTTTTTTTTCAAAAAAAAGGTTCTTTTAAAACTTTTGGTTATTTCCCATTTTTTTATTTTTGGGGGATTTTTTGGGGGGGGGCCTGCGGGGGGGGCAAAACCCATAAGGGCCCCACCTTTTTTCACCCTTCCTTTGGTGAAACAAACCCCCGGTTCTCCAAATTTCCTTTTTTATTTTTTTGGTAGGTTTTGGCCCTTTTTGGCCCTTTATTATTAATTTTTTTTGTTTGTACTTGTGTAAATTGTTTGTACAGAGGAACAAAGGCACTTTCAAGTATTTTGGTAATTGCCCCCAAAGATGATTCCAGACTTGTCCCAAGTCCAAAATTTTTTTTTGGTGTTTTCTTTAGATTTTTTCCCATGATGTTACACCCCCAAAAGCAGTTTTTGTTTCTAGTGAGTTTTAAAAAAATTACACCCAAAAAGGGTTTGTTTTCTCTATTTAACTCAGATGTTTCCCAAAAAACCCAGGGGGTTCCCAAAAGACATGAAATCATGGGAAATGGCTGTCTTGAATTTTTTAAAGGGTATTGAAACCCTGTGTTTGAGAACTTTTGACTTTGCGAAAGTAAAAAAAATGCCTTAAAAAAATTATCTCTCTAAATTAGTGTGGCATTTGGCAAATTTAAAAAATTTTCGAAAATCCAAATTGTCCAAAAATGGGTAAGGTTTATTCGGGTTTTCATGTCAGTGAAAAGAGCTTGCTTTTGTGTCTTTTTATATAGCGTAGGGCAAATTTTTGGGTTTTTCAATGTATTCCAGCTTTCCTAGATAAAAAAGCTTTTTGCCTACCCCACCACAAAACCAAAACCACACACACACCAACACCCACACCCCACACACACACCCACAAAACCCCCCAAACAACACAAAAACACACCATCCCCACAAAAACCTCCCAAAAAACAACCCCCAAGACCCTTTGGGGGAAAAAGGGGGAACCAAAAAACCTTTTTCCTTTTAAAAAAAATTTTCACCCCCCTTTTCAACATTTATCCAAAATTAAACCAAAAAACCTCACCAGGAAACCATGAAATTTTTTTTCATTACCCCAAGTATAAACACATTCCCAAATTTTTGGAAAGGGTCGGGGTTTAAAAAAAGGTTTTTAAAACTTTTAAAAAAAAAAAAAGGAAAGGGTTTTTGGGTTGTTAAAACCCATTTTCCTTTTTAAAAATATTTTCCCCTTTCCCCCCCCCTAACCACAACCCTTTTCAACGGGGGGGGCTCCTTACCCTTTTTCTTCCATCTTTACAAAAAATTTAATTTCCAAAGGAAATCAGTTCCCAATTTTGAAAAGTCTAAACTTGGAAAAAATGTTACTTTTGGGTTTCTCATAATCGGGAAACATTATTAAAGTGAATTAAATTGAACCTTAAAACTTCCAAAAAAAATATTGTTAATTTTACGGGTAAAAAGGGGGAAAAAAAAAAAACCATGAGAAAAAGGGGAAACCCCCCCCCCCAATGAAGGGGGAATTTTTAAAATATAATAATTCGGTAAAAAAATGGAAAACGGCCCTTATAATTAAAAGAAATTTGGGTAAAAAATTTAAAAAAACTTTTGGAATAGGTTTTTTTTAAAGCAAAAAACCCTTTGGGGTTTAAAACAAAAAGGGGCAAGGAAACATAAAAATTTATAAAACAAAAATTTATGCTTGAAAAAATAAAAAAATTTTTTTAAAAATGTAACAGTAAATATTCTTGCTTGAATAAATATAAAAAAAAAAACGTAGCAGCATTAGTGAATAAAGTGCAGAAAAATTCCTATAAATGATGTATTACAATAACTGCATAACCAAACAGAACTATAATACCCACATGCTGTGTGTCAGTGTGGGGGTTTGTTTTATGGGGACGCATGTAGGCATTAAGGTTTTATTTGGTTATGTATTATGCATTTGTGGTTAAGGTTATGTATGTATATGCCTTTCCCAAGTACAAATATTGATTGAGGATAAATTATTGCCTTGTCTGTAGCAATATGTTATTTGCTTTGTAGCCTCTACTTGAATATGAGTACTACAATGAGATTGCAACTTGTTGGTTTGTGGCCCGGGGACTGTTCAGCCCAAAAGGGGTTTTTAATGGCAGCTAAAAACCTCATTTTAAAAAAGTGATTGGAAAGACATCATATGAGTGTGATCCATCACAAGCAAAATTTATCAAAACCCTTTTGTATCCGAGTGTTTTTAAATTATTGAATGAATCTGTTTTTTAAATGACTATACTTTTGAAAAATTTCTGAAATGCTTTTTTTTGGGGTTTGTTATTACGGGCCCTATCCCTGTACCCCCATCATTTTATAAAAGTCAGTAGGGGTGGCGGGGGCAGATTATTTTATATGGGCCCAAATTTTGGGGAGTGCGGGTTTACCTTTGTGACGTCTTACTGCACACCCAAACCCAGGGCTCCCACTGCCCTCTTAAAATTTCAGAAAAATCTCAAAAAACCCATCACAAGGGGACATGTCACCCGTTTTCATGGTGCACGGGCACCCACAGTGACAGCATGTTGTGCAGCAGAAGAGACCCGCCCAACTACAAAAAATTCCCCAAAACCCTGTAAAAGGGCACGGGAAACCAGGGGGTGAGGGGGGAAGAGGAAAGGGAAACACAGCAAAGGGGGTTAAAGGGGCCCAAAACTTGGGGACAGTGATTGAAAACAGGAGGGGAGGGGTTAAATGTGTGAAAATGTTTTTGTAGGGGGCCCGGGGGAAAAGCTATCAAGTGTTATTCAGGGCGTAGCAAAAGGATTTCAGGGGCCCCCGGGTCCCAAAAATTTCGCTTGGGCCCCCCTTCCCAGGGAAAAGGGCTGTGAACCACTACTTTTTAAACAGTTTTTTCCTCCCCTCAGTTTGACAGATGTCTGTGGTGTGGGAAACATTATTTTTTTTTTTAAAGGGATTATCTTTAGGAAAATTTTTTTCACAAGGAGCCGGGGGGGCAGGAAAAAAAAAATTTTTAAAAAAAGCCAACCCATTTTTCCCACTTGTCCCCCCCCAAAAAAAAAAAAAAAAACTATTGGGTGCACAGGAAAAAATAATTAAGTGTGCCTTTGTTTTTTGGTTTTGGGTTTTTGTTGGAGATTATATGCCATTTTAATTAATCTGTATTCTCCCAAATTCATTTCTTTAATTAAAGGGGGGAGGAGGAGGTTGTGTCAACCTGAATTTGGGGGGGTTAACAGGCCCCTAAACACCTTTGGGGGGATGCTGAAATGACAGCCGGGGACAGCGGGGGGGTTGCCAGGGGAACGGGTTTGAACCTGAGTACTTTTTTGAACCATTCAGCTTTGTAAATAATTTTCTGCTGTCTCCCCGCACAGTACTGGGGAGGTTTTATAGGACATCCCTTTCCTATAAACTGCAAAGTGTTGGCTCTCACAGTGCCAGGCCCCGCCTGCCGTAAGAGTTTAAAAGGAGCCTCTAGTGCAGCTACCCTCCCAATAAAAGGAGCCCCCTATGCCAGCCAAAAGTGTTTCCCAATTAAAAGAGTACAGACCCCTCTGTCCCCAGCCACAGGGGCTGCCAATAAAATCTGCGGAGCCCCCTTTACCACCCACAGTGCACCCCGAAAAGGCGGGCCCCCCAATCCCAGTACAGCCCTGTTAAAGAGCTGCAGGGGCCCCCAATGCCAGCTACAGTGTCCCAATAAAAGGGCGGGCCCCCAAAATTTCCCCAGCCCAGTGCAGCCCTTGCCCCCGTAAAACCCTGCAGTGCCCCCAAATGCCACCCTACAGTGCTGTAGAAAGGGCGGCAGACCCTCTGGCCAGCTCCCAATGCTGCCAGAAAGAGCTGAAAGGGGCCCCCAAATTAAAGGCACAGTGTCCCAAGTAAAAGTGCGGGAATTCCCCAATCCCACCCAAGGGAGGGCCAGTAAAAACCGGCATACCCTTTTAGTCCCAGCCACAGTGTGCCGTAAGGCCCCAGAGCCCCAATGCCAAAGCTCCAGCTCTAACCTCAATTTTTCAGATGTAAAGGGGTCACCCCATCCCGGGAAAACGCGACCCCGTAGCTACCCCCAATGTATTATTTACAGTGCCCAGTCCTCTTTTACTGTGGCTTTCGGGGAGACTTGTAATTTTTTAAAGGGCCGGGAAAGGACTACCTTTCCCAGTGTAAAGTTGATAATTTAGGGAAAGAAGGAAAAAAAAAAATTTTTCAGTTCTACCCTTCATATCTTTAACTTTAAGTTATTTTTAAATTCAAATTTGGGCTTTCTGTTTGCAGTTTTTTTCAGATTCTTCAAACAACTTTTCTGAGCCCAGTTGCATTGCCTTGTTGGGAAGAAAAGAAAAGTAAAGGGATTTCCTCCCCCCCCCCGGGATAAAAAAGAGGATGGCGTTTGGGATTTGTCATTTCAGCAAAGGGCTTCATACGTAAATGCAAATTTAACTTGTCTCTTAGCAACCCCCAAATTTAAACCCAATCATGTGGGTGTTTTTAAAATGCCCATGTGATTAAAAAGTTTATTGGGGAAATTGAAAAAGTTACTGGGGATTTAAACTTCAAAATTCCAGGCCCGAAAGGGAAAAGGGGTCGGTCATGTTTCTGGGCTCTAGTCCCGGGAAGCAATTGAAAATTTTTATTTGGGGGAAAGGTTTTTGTTGGATAAGGGGGGAAACAAAAAATAGTTTTCCAAACCCGGGTTTTTTAATCACTTAAAACGGGGTTTCCCCTTTTGCTCTCAAACCCCCCGGGGAGGACGACTATCCGGAGGGGGGGGTTTGTTTGGCCTTCCCCTTCGATCCTGAAAAATTCCGGGAAAAGTGCCCGAATCACTTGGGGCCTGTCAAAAAACCTCAGAAAAAGGAAAAGGTTAGCAGTTTTTTTTTTAGTATGGGGATTATCTTTTTTTTTCGGACATTCTAGGGGAAAGTTTTTTTGGTGGTTGTCCCCTTCCTTTAGGGGGGCCCTGTTTTAGCGTTCAGGGGGTCCCTTTCCCACGGTGTGCTCCGTACGGGGGTGTGCGTTTTTATTGGCTTCCCTTTTACGTCCCAATTTTGACTCTGTTTTTTGCTCGGGTTAAGTATACGTGCCCGGATGTGTTTTTTTCCTTTCGGTATCATTTTTCAGTGTAGGTCGGAGCTGGGCTCCCGTGGAAAAAAAAAAGAGATTTCAGATAAAGCAAAACCCGGGTTGGGAAGGGAAACCCCGGAAAGCTGTCAAAATTTTTAAAATTAACAGTTATATACAGATACAGTTATTTTACAGATTTTTTTTAAATAACAGGTGATCTAAATTCCCTGAAGAAAAGGCTCCCAAAAGGGCCAAAAACAATTTGTTTATAAAAAGACGATCGGGGGGAAAAACGGGTTTTTAAAGCTTTAACCCCAAACCCTGTACGGGTTTTATGGGGTAAAAACGATTGAAGAACTTGGTTAAAGAGAAAACCAAAAGCCTGTTTTTAAAATTTTTTGGGTTTTTCGGATAAGCCTTTTTATCAGAGGGTTTTTTTTAATAGTGATTTTGAGTTATTTTGGAAAGTTTGGGACTTAATCTCAACTTACCATGTTTTAAATTTGTTTTTTACTTAGGAAAGGGAAAAACTGCTTTTCGGGGGGAAATTTTTTATATTAAAGGGTTTACATCCTTTTTAAATCTTTTCACATTTAAAATTTTTTTGGCAGAGTGAAAAACCTTGGTTTCGATTAAGGCATCTTTTTAGGGGAGGGGGGGGTAGTGGCTGCACAATTTTTTCCCCTCGGTCGTTTTGGCGGTACTGAAAAATTTAGGGGCTCAGTCAAAATTTGCGGGGTCGTAGTAGTTTGTTCAAAAGAAAAAAATTTAGTAAAAATAAAAATAAAGACTTGAGAAAAAAACCCCATAATTAGGGGCTCGGGTGTAACGAGCTTAAATCACGGAGAAAAAACCCTAGCATGTGGGAGAAGAAAATGAAAGAAAATAAGGGATATCCTAGCAAAGATTTTTTACATTGGAAAATAAAATGTAAAAAATAAGAAGGATTTGAGGAATGCTTTTATGTAAAAAGTGGGAGGTGCCGCCATTCCAAAAAGGCGATTTTAAAAGTGTTGGTGGACTAAAGTCGCCCAAATTTTTTTAAAACCACTGAAAGTTGGTAGATTGTGGGAGGGAACGTACAAAAATGTTTAATTTTTTGTATTACCCCCAGCTCCTGCCCCCCCCGGTTTTTTTCCCCTCACGCCCTGCCAGAACCCCTTTTTTATTTTCTGAAACCCCATTTTTTTAAGTCCAAACATTCTCGGGAATCCAGAAAGGCCAAAAAACCAAAAACCCCATTTTTTTGCATTTCCTGGGGAAAAATATTTTGTAGTCCTAAGCAACCCCAAAAAAACCCGGAATTTTCCGGGGTTTTAAGTTAAAACAGGGGCCCAATCTTGTTACCCCTAACTTTCCCGACCCCCGCCCCTCTCCAGGGCAATTAAACTTTTTCCCTAAAATGTAAAACTTTGATAGGGCAACGTCGTGGGGGAAAAACGCCCTTTCCCCAGCACACCTGAAACTTTCAAAACCCAGCCCCCCCCCCCCTTTATCCCCTTTCCCTCACGCTTCCTAGGAAACCCCTTTCCTCCCGTGCCCTATTCTCCTTTAAATTCCCTTGGAGAGGAAGACGGGGAGGGGGAAAAAGGTTGTTTTTAAAGCTACAGGATGCCGGCCCACATTTTGAAATTTTCAAAAAAAGGGGGCTCCAATTTTTTTCCCCTTTTTGGGCTCACACCCCACACGGGACGGCTGCTTTTAGGAGGTGGACAAAATTATCAAAAACACACACTTTTCCTCCCCCACCAGAACCAGATCATTCATGGCCCTTCCCCTACCTTTGGCAGAAAACAAACACCACCACCCATAAAACCCCCTTACCACGGATTCCTTTTTTTTCTGACGGTTCTCCCTTTACCCATCAATCCCGCCCCCAAAAACCCCGGGATAAAACCAATCTAGTCCCTTTTTACCCCCCGAACCAGCCCAAAAAATTTACTGACCCAAATCCCAAAGGACCTGGAAAGAAAACCCTTTTTGGCATTTTACCGTGGCTTTCCCCAAGATTACAGAAGAAATATTCTGCCCTTTTGGGAAAAAAATCCTTACAAATTTTCCCAAAGCATAAAGGCTGGGTTTTCCCTTTTGGCCCTTCATCAAATCAGCCCAACAAGAAGAACTTTTTGGGGGACATAAAGTACTTACTAAATTCTGGGGAAGATTTTCTGGTCGTTTTTCTTTTTTGGGGGGCCAAGAAACGCTTGGCTGAATCCTAAATGAAATATCAAAAATTTCCCAAAACTCAGAGTCCTAAAAAGCCGTGGAAAAATTTTTTAAATCCCCGGATGTTCCCTTTTTAAAGGACCATGGATTTTGGACACAAACACTAAAGCTCAAAAAATTTCCTCTTTTAAACGGCGTTTGTTATGGTTTATTTAAAACCTATTTGGGGGTTTTTGGAAACTTTTTCGAAACAGAATATCCCAGATTTTATCCAAAAGGGCAAAATTCTCCCCCATTGCAAAGGGCCCCGGGGACTGTTTACCCAACATTTAAAAGGGGTTTCTAAATTTTGACCCTATTTAAAGAGCCCCCACAGGGCTCTATGCTCGGGCCAGACACCATACTCAAAATTTAAACCCAAAATAAGTTTTCCCTGGTTATAAACCCTCCCAGACCCCAAATTTGAAAGAGAAGGGTTCGTGACCTTTCCAGAACAAAACCCTGGCGGACAAGGCCGAACTAAAGAAAATTTGGGTTTTTACTGCAAACCGCCCGGGGACTTATCATGAGGGCAGTGCCACCCTTAAAGTTTTGGGGACGAAAAAAAGGAAATTTCTTGCTCCCAAATTTTGGGACAGAAAAACCTACCGAAAAAGCCCCCTTTCAAGCAATAATCAATTTAAACCTTTCCGTATAAAAGGTTTTTGAATCTAAACCCTTTTCAAGTTTTAAACCCAAACCAAAACACAACCGGACCCCCAGTCCTACAAAAATAATCCATTTTTTGGAAACCCCCAATTTCCCAATCTTAACCAAAAGTCAGTGAAAAACAAGCAAAACCCTAAAGGTTTTGAAAACTTATCCGCCTTTAAAAACCCCCAAAAACCCCTCCTATGGGTCCCCCAACCAATAGGACTCCGGAAAAAAACTTGTTTCCTTTTTTAACTCAATGCTTCAGAGAACGCCCACGGAAAAGTCTTTTTAAACCCCGTGTTGTTTGTCAATCTTAAAATTTAAAATGGCCCCCAACTTCCTTCCCTTGTGGGTTTTTACGGGTTGCAGCCAGTTTCGGTTCTTGAAAAACTTTGACATTCCCCCCGGACGTCATACTTTTTTCCTGATTAAATTTCATGTATTGAAGTGGAGGGAAAAGCCCAAACCCCAGATTCGTTTAAACCTCCCCTGTCCCCAATTGGAATCATGGATCCTGTTTTGGGGTTTTTACTTATCTCCCCCTATTTAAACCAAAACAACCCTCCCTTGAAGCTGATCTTTTTGAAAACAATGAATGCTACTATCAGATATGATTCTTGGGGGAATGTATTTGGAATCCCAATACTCCAATTTCACTTTGAAGCTCTACAAGTTTTCCCTGCGTTCACATTGTTTACCCAAATTCAAGCAATACCCCCTAAATTTTTTTTTGGGCCCACAAAAAACCTCCTGAATTTTTGCTCAAAAGGCCTGATAATTTTCGACACCCTTCCAGTCCCCCCACCTTTTAAATGTTTTTCTTAAAAGGGGGGTGTTTCCCCACCTCGCTTGCCTCAATATCCCTTTAAAGCGGGATAAAGAAAAAATCTCTGGAGTCACAAATCAGAAATTCTGGATAATGAGGTGCTCACCCCACTGCATTTCTCCTCCCAAAAAACACCTGGGTTTCCCCCTGTTCAAAAGAAAAGTTACCCTGGGTAAAACCTTTTCCAAAAATACCTTTTGGTAGGTTTCAGGAGCAGTCAATTGCTTTGTCCCCAGTTTAGGGGAAAACCCCCCTGTGGTCCCCCAAAAAGCTTGTTCCCTCACCCAAATTTTCCTTTTCCCGGCTCCCGGTTTCACAGTCTTGGTTTTTGAAAATGTTTTCTTAGTTTTCCCATTTAAAAAAGGGATGCAAAAACCCTTTTGCTTTCATTTTCGGGTTTTCACCCCCTTTGGCGAGGATGCTTAAAAGGGGACAGAACTAAACCCAAACCTTGGGACTCAACCCGGGGGGCGGGGGAATGTTTGGGTTTTTTTTTGGGTGTGAAACCTGTTTTTCCCAACTGTCAATCAAGCTCTTTGATTTACTTAAAAATTTTTGCCATCAATCAATTTGAAAAAGCCCTCACGCCCAAGCCCCTTTGATGTTCAAAAGAAAGTTATTTTCCTCGGAAAATTGCATTTCAGGGTCCCCAAAAACCCCTTTAACCCGATGGTCGGGAAAAAAGCTGTGATGTTTCCATTTTTTCACCAAAAAATTTCAAAAACAACAAACAAGAATTTCTGGGCCCTTTTTTTTTTTTCGTAAATTACGGGTGTCAATGGAAAACCAATGCCTCCGGGTTCTTATGCAAAAGTTTTTACACTTTCTTTCAAAGGGACATTAGTTACACAATTTTGAACTCCCCAACTTTGGGGGCAAAAAGGGTTTTTTCAAAACCCTTTGAAAAAACTTACCTACAAAATCCGGCTTCGGGAATTTTTGGGACTACTACGGCCTTTTTCAACTTTTTTCCCCTTTTTTTAAGACTAGGGCCCAAGTTTCAAAAAACCCGGGAACAAAAAACATGGAGGGTTTTGAGACCTCTTCCAAATTTATTCTTCCCCAAGTTAGTTTTCGGGTTCCCAAGGACTGTCCCAAAATTGCCCGAGCCTATCATTGTTTGCACAAGTTGTTTTTTGAAAAAACTCAAAAAACATCTTTTTAGGCCATCTGGTCAATGTTTTGGGCTCTTTTCATGACTCCCAAGGGATACCAAAAAAACGTCGCGGGAAAACCTTTAAATTTTCGTAAAAGCGCCATCTCCGTTTTAAAATTGCCCTTTATGATGCTGAAAATGTCACTTTGGAAGAGATGTACACTCAAAAACCCGGGCCCTCTCTGTTTCCCTCTCTAAAGGGGGGGAAGTTTGAAGATCAGTCTACCAAGAGGGGGAAAGACCAGATTTGGGCGGATGAACCTTTTCATGCGGAAAGGTAAAATCCCCCCACCCGTTTCTTGTCTTCCCACCCAATTTTGAGAGCCAGACATGTCTTTTAAAAAGAGGGTCCAAAATATGTGGTTTGATCAAGGACGTTTATAAATACGGGATTTGTTTGTGGTTTTTCCCCTTGCAAGAACGGGGAAAGGCTGAATCTTTACCTTCGAGAATGCCACCCCAAAGGAAGGTGAATTTCTGAGCTGAAACAGAAGTTTGTAAGCTCGCCAAAGAGAAGACCATAAAACATAACACCGACTAAACCCCTAAAATTTGGGCCAAAAAGTGGGCCCCTCCCGAGGTTTCCAGACAGTTAGTGGAAGGGCCTTTCAAGAACCCAAAGAACCCATTCGACTCTGAGCTCTTGCTTTTCCAATTTTGCCAGTTAAAAGTGGCCGTTTTGAAGACAAAACCCCAGGGAAAGAATAGGGGACAGTGGGAAAGAAGGCCACTACAGAGCAGTTGGCTGCAAAGGCCACAGCTCTCTTCGCCGAGATTTCGAGAAGAAGGGGGCAGGGGGGCTGTATATGTGCTGAAGAAAACAGAGAGAAGGAAAGGAATGTTTAGAAGAAAGAAAGAGAATGTGAGAAAAAAGAAAAAGAATGTGAGAAGAAGAAGGAGAAGGGTGGGGAAGAAGGAAAAGGAAAAAGGGGGGAGAAGAAGGAAAGAAGGGAAAGGGGAGAAAAAAAGGAAAAAAAGGAAAGAAGAAAATGAGGAAGAAGAAAAAAGGAGGAAAGAAGAAGGGAGAAGGGAAAAAAGAAGGAAAGAATTTTGAGGGAACAAGAAAAAGAAGAACCAAGGACAAGGGGAAATTTAAAAACCCGGTTTTTAACGTTGAGAAAAATTCTAAACAACCTTTGAAACAAACCCGAAGGAAAGGAAAAATGGGGGGGCATTGGGGCAGGGGTACACCCAAGAGGATTTTTTAGAGGAAAAGGGCAAAGGGCTTTGTTTTAACCCAAAGGGGGGATTTCCAGCTGTAGTTTTCAAGGGGGTCCCTTTGGTACTTTCCCCAGATGAAAAAATAACCCGTTTATTTCTTCAATAACCCCAAAATTATAGCACCCAGAAACCCACCACAGCAAGTAACTATGTAGAAAATTGTGGAAAAAATGCCCAAAACCTTTTAACCCAAAAAAGGGAAAGATGTCAACACCAAGGAAGCTTTGGGGTAAACAATATTTTCCTCTCCATTTTTGGGTCCAGACTGAAACATTGAAGGGCCCAAGAGTGGGGAATACAAGCATGTTCTGTGGTGGCGGATATGTTCTCAGGATGGCCTGAAGTTTCCCCGTTACCAAAAATGGGTTGCCGAATCAACCCTGAAGGGAAAAAAATTGATTTAGTTGATATGCAGATTTGGGGGGCCCCGGGGGTTTTTTAAAAACTGAAAAGGACCCTGCCCTTTACTGCAAAAAAAGTGAAAAAGGGCATTTGGGGAAAAAAAATAGGAAACTGACCTTTTTGGGCCCGCAAAACTCCCCACCAGCCTTGGGAAATTTAAAAAAGGGGGAAAGGGGGGAAAAAATTTAACGCCCTCTGAAGGAAAAAAAAAAACTGAAGGCTAACCCAAAAAAACATTTTCCCCGGCCCCGGGGTCCTAACCCCTTAAAACTCTTTTTCTGTCGAAATACCCCTTGGTAAAACCCAAAAAGGGTCACTCCTCAGGGATGCATTTACAGGCCAAAACCCCGATTAGGGGGGTTTTACCATAGCAGGGTTTTAGTTGGGAGGGAATGAAAGCCTTTTAAAATATGTTATAAATCTGTGTTAAAGAATTGGAAAAATAAAGCATGCCATAGTGTTCTCCCCTTCCCGATCCAGACTCTGATCAAGCTACAACCCCGGTGAAATTTTTTTTTGGGTTTCCCCCCCCCCCCCCCCGAAACGGTAAAAGGGGAAATCTCCCGGAGCCCAGATTTGAAGGACCATACCAAGTTTCCGGTGTCCCTAAACCCCCAGTGAAACTTTAAGGGGAAAAAGGGGCCCCCCGTGGGTGCCGCTTTCCCTTTTCAGCAAAAATGACTTTTTGGCCAACCCGGGCATCTGAAATTTAAACCCTTTTTCCCTTTTTCCCACAAACTTTTATTGTCTGGGGGGGGTTTTGTGTAGGAGCCCAAGGGGGTAGCAATCACCAAACAGAAAAAGGGGGGATCACTTTTTTTTGGGATAAATCATCCCGTTTCTCAAGTAGCAACCTTTTAAAATTTTTTTTTTGCAAAATTGCCCCAAAGCAGATCACTAACGATTTATAGGGCCCTTGAAACGACACAGAAACACAAAAAATTTTCTGATTACTTGTGCCCCGATGGGTACCCCAATAATATGTGTGACAAGGGGGTATTTGGGGGTTTCTAAGTTTGATTCTTGGGGCCCGGCAAATAGGGAAAGGAACACTTTGGAAAAGCTGGGGATATAGAACCCGAAACTGGGGCCCCCCCCCCCCCCAATGGGGAAAAAAAGACAAAAATGGTGGAAATTTTCTTGCTAGGGGAAAAACTTTGTTAAAACCCCCCTGTGGATGGTAAGGGAACCCAATTGGGGTTTTTTAAATATAGACCAAAACCCCGCCCCAAAAGATGGAAAGGGGGGATGTCCTGGGTTTCTTATGGTTGGGGGTGAGGGAAGTTATCTCACTCCCAAATTTAACGGGTTTAAAGACAAAGGTAGACTCCCCCGAATGGAAGGGGGAAAATTAAAAGAAACCCCGGGTCAAAGAACTCAAAGATGGGTTTAAATCCAGGCACAAGGGTATAAAGAAATGATTGCCATTGCAAACCCCACACTAGAGGACATTTATGCAATAGAAACTGGATATGATGATATCAATTTCTGGCTGGAATGGATGCCCAGCACAATAAATCTAATTGCTATGTATGTTCAAGTGCCCGGCCACATCTTGGGTCAGTCCCTTTACATTTAGACCCAGCCTCAGAAAAATGCTTCCTTAGTTTGTTCACCAATAAGTCAACTTCTGACCCTACCTGTGAGACGTGGAAGGTAAAGCACCCAGAGACCTACGCCAAGCTCGGGAATTACTATATACCCTGGGAATTACACCTGTTTTTCTATTAAGGGAGGAGTGTGCAGGATGATCCATGACGTGTGTTGTACGTACATAGCTAACAATACAGGACCAAACGGGAAGGTGACCTTGGCCATTAAAAAATTGGATGATCTTTCTCAGGAGATGAAAAGGAACTCGGGAATGAAGGACCCATGGGATCAGTATTTTTCCTGGATGAGTGGATGGCAGAAATGGTTAGCCCAAGCAGGACTGGTATTGGGTGTAGTGTTCTTAGTCCTAATACTGTCCTGGTAGTGATGTGTGTCATTCCTTGCATCAGGAAACTGTTGTCTAAAGGGATTAGATCAAGTGGTACCTGTGCTCGCTTACTTGGAGGAGGATGGTTCACCATGCATGGAAGACAATTCCATAACCAGTGTTCCCCCAATGAGAACAATAGTTCACATGAAGAGCTACGAATTGACCAACAGGCCATAAAATCACACCCACAAGGGGGGATTGTGAGAGCAAGGTGTGAGGCTTTTTCAGGGGTGACCATTCTTAGTTTGCTAGACCCTAGAACTTCTGTCTGCTCTTATCCCTCCTGCCTTAGGACAGGTCTTCGCGTTTAGTAGCCAGCAGCTGTTGGGGGCCGAGGATAGCTCGATAACTCTTGACCAACACCCTAAAGCAGGGACCGAATTAGCTAGTTTAAAAGGTCATAGGGACCGTGAGGGACCCCTCTCCCCATCCTTACCTAGTGACAGGGAGGAAGCGGATCGAACAGATTTTAATGTTTTTAGGGGGGACTGTCAAGTTGATGATTTAGAGAAAGAAGGAAAAAAAAACATTAAATCAGTTCTATCATCATATCTTTAACATTGAGTTAGTATTAAGTTCTAATTGCTTTCTGTCTGCTGTTATTTCAGATATCTTCAACACAGCTTTCCTTGAGACAGATGCATTGCCTGTTAGAAGCAAGAAAGTCAAGGACTTCCTCCTCCCCCCAGATAATAAAGAGGAGAGCGTTTGGGATTGTGTCATATCAGCTAATGCTTCATACGTACATGCAAATTATAACTTGTCTCTTAGCAACCACCAATTAACCAATCATGTAGTGATAAAATAGTCATGTGATTAAAAAGTTCTATTGGAATGTAATTTACTGTGATTAAACTTCAGATTCCATGTCCGAAACGGAAGGTGTCGGTCATGTTTCTCGAGCTCTGGCTGCCGGCAGCAATAATAATAATATAATTCGGAGGAGGCATTTAATTGGATAAGGAGTGGAACAAAGATAGATTCCACACCTGATTTAATCATCTTGACACCAGGAGTCAAGATTTGTTAAGTATGGCAGACATAAACTCATACAAACTAATGTACAGACACACAGACATGCACACACACGCACACATACGGAAAGATACGCACTGACATGAACACACAGATACAGACAGACACACAAAATGTACTTGATCACCATGGAAGCCTGGTGTTGATAAGCAGCCTCATGCATCAGTTATAGAGGACGGGAAGACACAGCAGACAGGATTTCAGGCAGCTTTCTGCTCCTGAGTTTCTGCATACTGCCAAGTTGAGAGCACGCCTTTCCTTCCTCTCAGTCCTGATGTCTGGAGTAAGCTCCAACTGAGGTTTCAAAGCTGTTTGTAGGAGGTGCGCAGTGCTGCACATCCTCCACTTACTGCCCCATATGACTCTAGAAGGCAGGGAAGTGAAAAAAACTAAAAACAAAAAAAAAAAGAACAATGTGTACCCGTTATTACTATTACATGGTGCCACCCCTGCAGAGTGCCATCCGAGGTACGGGTCTTCCAGTGCCTAGTGGTAAATACGGCCCTGTGTTAAACTAGGCAAATATCAATAAAAACTGGAAACATTGAGCTGTGCTGAAACTTTTGAAAAATAGTACAGGTTATCTCTTTCTTTTCTTTCACAATATTTTTCAAATGTATGATTTTTCTTTCCCACAGACTGCTTGTAAGGAGCTGTAGCATCATTTTGATCAAATAAACAATCTGTGATATTCTTCTTGAAATATCGCCTCTTTTCACTCTGCAGTTTTCTTAACAGTAAGATGGTGTGAATAAAGTCTGTGTTCATTTTTGGTCAGCAGGAGGTTTACTCAGCTGGATAGATGGGACTTTTGCTACTGATAAACTATGACAGCAATTTGATTGTGAATCCACAGTGTGAATTCAAAGCGTGAATTAAAACATGTTTTTTTTTAATGGTTTCTGATTCCCAGTGGTTTAGAAAATAGCACATTTTACTTCCACTGGTGTATAAGCAGCATTCTTTCTGGTCTGAAATTTTACCCTATTTAAATCTTCTGTTATTTTCTTCAGCAATATACAATATATTTTTATACCATTTTTTTTATTCTGTTGAAACAGGAGTTTAGCAGTATTTAAAGTTATTTAAAGGTTGTATAAAAAAATTGATCAAGCTTCAGACAATCAGCGATATAAAATTTGCAATAGATGCAGGACTCATTTAAAAGGTAGGAGATAAAGCTGGGCATTTCAGACATTTATAGGTATGACTTGTTATACCCTGGAGTAGATGAGCTACAAAACATTAATTCTTGAAGGTATTGTTGACACTGCCACATGGTTGGAACTGAATGCATTTCGCTACAGTTAACACTTACAACATTATAGGCTAGTATATACAGTATGTACAGGCTTCTTTTAACATAAGGACTGTATACTATAGAAATATATACAGGCAAGATTTATAAATTTTTGTGCCAACATAATTATGAAACTATTACAGTCAATAAATTCATTAAATTTATATAAATATGAGTCCCAATAATTTTTAAATAGGTAGTTTGATTAAGCAGTCATAATATGCACATGTACTGTATAAACATGTGATGTAGGTGTTTTTATAATATGGTACATGTATAACAGGATACATTCTTATTGTAATGGACGCTCAGCGAACGGGAGGTGGATCCTATGGTCACCAAGAGGAGTTGGCGTACCCTACGCCTCGGAGCAGAGTCTAAGAGGCCCCTTGTATTCACCGGAGCCCGCCGCAAGGCAAGACGGACTTTGCCGCAGCGAATCTCCCAGGTCGCTACCCCTGACGTAGGACCAAGTGGTGACAGCCGAAACTTGGTGCAGTTGGCACGGAGCACACTGGAGTGTAGAACAAGAGCTGAGCAGAACTGGACCTGGCAGATGCAGATCAGCACGATAAACGTAGACGATAAACGTAGACTGGAACAGGAACACTGACAGAATGGACAAGGTATTCGCTGGAGAGCAAAAGGACATCACTAAAAATGGACACCAACAACTGGGCGCTGATGGCAGCGAGAGGAATCCTTATAAAGTCCGTGTCCAAACGCCATTGGTGGAAATGGAAACACCTGTCATGTGCTGGCCCTTTAAATCCAGGAGAGCTGCTCACGTGCGCCCCTATTGGCCGCCAAGGATAGTGTGGGCAGAGGTAGGAGAAGCTACAGCAGCGTGCTGCTCGAGGAGGAAGCAGGATGGGATCGGGAAAGTAGATGCGCAGCGGAGCGCATGCCGGGGACGGCTGCGCCTGGGGTTGGAAGACTGAACCGCAGAGCACAGCGTTACAGTACCTCCCTTCCCTAGGGCCCCTCCTTCCTGAAAACCGGAGTCTATGAAAACGCTGGATAAGAGATGGAGCATCAATGTTTTCTTTTGGCTCCCAGGACCTCTCCTCAGGACCAAAGCCCTTCCAATCCACAAGATAATAAGTTTTGCCTCTGGAACGCTTCAGAGGTGGAGGCAAAGGCTGATTTTAATTGTGAAAAGGCTTCTTCAGCCTTCGATGTCCATAGATGAGGGTTACTGCCCTTCCTGGTGAGGGCAACAATAGGAGCTATAAGCGTAGATAAATGTGGGACAAATTGGCGGTAGTAGTTTGAGAACCCAATGAAGCGCTGAATAGCTTGGAGACTGACAGGCGTGGCCAGTTTAATACTGCAGAAGACTTTTCCGGATCCATTAGAAGACCTTGTGCAGAAATTATATACCCCAAGAATGGTAAACTGGTCCGTTCGAATAGACACTTCTCCAACTTGGCATAGAGGTGGTTGTGTCTCAGAAGAGAGAGCACTAGTCGAACATGCGCCCGATGGGATTTAAGATCTGGAGAGTAGATTAGGATGTCGTCCAGGTAAACTAGTACGCAATGGTAGAGAAGGTCTCGGAAGATGTCATTCACGAACTCTTGGAACACAGCTGGGGCGTTGCAGAGACCAAAGGGCATGACCAGATATTCGTAATGGCCATCCCAGGTGTTAAATATGTTCTTCCACCCATCCCCTTTATGTATTCGTATCAAGTTGTAGGCGCCCCGAAGGTCAAGCTTGGAGAAGACTGTGGCTCCCCCTCCTTGCTTGCTTACCACCTCTACTTCGCTCCATGTTCAGAAGGATAAATATTAAAAAGGTCTAGAAGATTTTTTCATAGTCTCTTATAGAAAAACTGTACTGCAAAGACAGGTGTTCTTAAATCCTTATAATTTCCAACTGGCAACTAGGATTAGAAACAGAATTGTTTCTATCAAATATCTGTGAAATGCGATCTTATGGAAGAACTGCAACACCAAATCAAATAGAATATTTTCCATGGATTATCCAAGAAATGTGGTCTTTTCTGACAACTAGGGGTAGACATAGAAATGTTTTCTACGGAATACCTAATAAATGTGGTCTTTTCGCACAACTGACAACCAGGAGTACAAATAGAATTTTTTTCCACGGATTATCTAAGAAATATGGTCTTTCTAACAACCAGGAGTAGAAATAGAAATGTTTTCTATGGAATACCTAATAAATTTGGTCTTTTGTGACAATTTACATCCAGGAGTACAATTAGAATATTTTTCCACAGATTATCTAAGAAATTAGGTGTTGTGGAACAACTCTGAGAGCCAATCAACAGTTTTCTTCCTTCAGTATTTGTAATTTAGAACTGCCAAGTAGGACTAGTAATTGACTTTTTTCTACGGAATAGCCAAGCAATGTGTTCTTATGCGACAAGCATTAAGGATTATAAACAGGATTTTTTTCTATGGAATATCTTGGAAATTGGGTCTTATGGAAGAACGGGGCCTTTTACACCGGCTGTCCCCTCAAAAAAATACTGCTGCATGTGAATAAGAGGTATGGAATGAAGTTTTCTACCAAAAAGCTGTGTATCAAAGCTATTTTGGTTTACGGCTGATTTCCTAAGTGTCCTATACACTTGCTGTCCATGTTACACTACAGCACAGACGTTGTGGCCAAGGAATTACATTTTCCAGAATAAAACTGTATAGAACAGTGATTTCAGAGAGATTAACGTAGCTGTGTATGATGCAGAAGTTCCCCCCACAACTAAGAGGCCCCCCACCAAAGAAACAGATTGCAAGTAGTTAACGGCAAAGCAGAATTGAAATATGCTGCTATCTTACAGAGATTTGATATGAGAGATTAATGTAGTTGTGTCTGATGCAGCAGCTGCCTCCCCCCTCCCCTCCCGAACCAAGCGCTCCCACCCCTCAGAAACTAAACCGAGGAAGTTTAGGGCACTGAAGCTGTATACAAATCTCTGACTAATACTGACTAGAATTGCCTAATCTTGCTGTACCCTAACCTAACTAATCTATCTAGCAGCCTTTCAGTAGTGAAAATGCTGGAAAAGAGTGTCTGCTAGCTTTGAAAAAAGCAGAGAGACAGCTATCCGTTCTGTTCACAGTGTGGAAGCTAATGGCGGTGAGCAGGAAGTGACGTGACTTAGATAAAACAAGGTTATGTGATTTTAGCAGCCAATGAGATCCCTACACCCCCCCATTGGTGATGTTGTTGACCCCCTCTGTGCTGTGTGCTGATTGGCTGGCCACTAAAAATACAGGAAGCTGCGAAAATGGAGCAATTTGAATTCGCGATCACGATTGTTGATAATATTTTAAGGAAAAAAATTAGATCGAATCGGAACCTCGATAAATGTAAATATCGGTGCGGTTTCAAATTTTCTCGAATAAATCGCTCATCACTAATTAAACATCATTTATACCGAAGAGTGAATGGCATAAAAACAAACCCCCTGCATACATTGCGAAAGTAAGTTTTTTCACATTTCACCCCAGAAGGTTTTGGTTTCGGTCAGGCCTTATTTATGCATTGTAGTTGGATTAACAGAAAATCATTAAAATAAATTCAGACCTGAAAAAAAAAACTGAAATATAGATTTCAAACTACTAAATTAATTTAGACCTCAGATTACTCCCACTTCTCATACAAAGAAGGTTCTCCATACCCTGGCCCTCAGTCACATAAATTGATGCTTAGGGCCTCACTCTCACACATGGATTGCTGTTCATGGCCTCCCTTTCTTGTAAACTGCTGCTCATGGCACCCTTCTCTCATATATAATGCTGCTCATACTCATCATGATTATCTTCATCATTGTCATCACTATAAACCGCAACTTAGTCCTTATCGTGCAGTTTCCAAATTTGTATCAGCATGTACATATGCACATATGTCAGTGAAGATTGGCATATTTAAGTTGATTTCAGAAGCAGAATGCTTAATTTTGATTAATGCATACAAGATTTTATAGAGGTTGGATATTATAATATAAAGTGACATTATTGTATTCATATTTCATCATCATTACTTCACACTTTCGATTATAATTCGCAATACAATTGGCTAGTTTAATCAACATACTTTTACATAAGCAGCGACCTTTACCCTATCTTTGTTTTGGTTACACTGAGGTTTATTTTGCAGCATATCACATTGCAAATCAGACAGTTTTAATTCATAACTTTGTTTAATGTCAGGAGTGGGGGGTAGCTAATTAATATGGGCCCATAACCCAGAGGATGATCATGATCATTTACCCTTACTAAGAAGATGGCTGCTCATGCTCCCTGTTTTACATAAACTGCTGCTCATGGCCCCTCTCTCTTACATATATTGCTGCTCACATCCACTGTCTTCCTAAGACGATGGTTGCTCCTACTCTCTGTCCGTACTTAAAGGGGTTTTCTTATTACTGGCTTTCTCGGACTTGAGCTGTTGATCTCTCTTACAGCTTCAAATCCAGGTGAGGGTCTTTTCCCCCAAAAGGCTTCTTCCCCACTAAATTGTGACATCATCTTTCTGTTGAGCAGGGGGAAAGAAGGATGTCCTACTCTCAGCCCCCCCGCAAGGGTTTCCTCATGCCTCAGAGCTACACCCCCTCCCCGAAAAGCTCCTTGTAACCATAACACCCCTTTGCTGAAGCATTTATACATACCCCCTGAACTGATAAAACAAGTGGGAATGCACTCCCTCCCCCTCTGTTATCGGGAGTAGGGGGGGGGGGAAGCAGGGGTTTTATAAGGCTGTGTCATACGGGGAAAGTGGGTCTCCACTAGAAACTCAGAATTACCCAGATCCTTCACATGGGGCGGGAGATGACAAGAGAAACTCAGCACCTTTTATTATACAAAAAATTCACATAGAAAGCTGAGGCAACTATTTTTCCTTTCAACTTACACAGCTTAGAGGGGAGTAAGCACAGAGGGCATGTCCCAACACTGCAAAAAATTTCATTAGCAATCACGAAAAGAGCCCCAGGTCAGTTTAGGGTTTTGAACAAACATTTTAGCTTATATCTGAAATACAAAGTGATTTGGGAAAAGCAAACTAATTGCAAAAAGTCTTAAAATTTTCTTCCCCATCATTAGAGATGTAAACTTTGTAGTGAGAAAATCCCTTTAATGCATATCCACACTGGGCAGTCGCCCAGGAGCCCAATCAGCATAGGGGCTCTATGCTTATCTAAACACAGACCAGAATTATAACTTATAGGGGAAAGTAGACATTAAAAATAAAAATGGAAAAAAAAAAAATTCTTGCCGATTCATATATGCCTACTCTCCACTAGAAGTATACATTTTTCTATTGTATCTTACCATAGAGATAATTGGGTATGTATAGGAGTTGTTAAAAAATTGTTAACCAAGTGACATTTTTTTTTCATTTTTGGGCTCAAAAATTTCAAAATTTAAAAATGCTCACCAAATTATGCTGTCCAAACGCCAAACAATATAAGAAAAAAAATTTAAACTTTTTTGGGAAAAGTGCTCCAAATTTAAAGATAATTTGTAATGTTTCTACCACAATTAGAAGAAATGCACAGACTCAGGATAGTCATCGGGAAATAGCTCTTTTTTCAGGCGGGTTAATTAGAGCAAAGGAATAAAATAATTACAGTGACAAAAATAACTTTCCAGAGTCACAAAAAAGAGGAAATTCACAACAATTTCCTCTTTATTGGTATCATCTTTGTTGTTTGCTAATTAAAAGTTGTATGCTAAATTTTCAGAAAACACATTAAAATGTGTCACTTTTAGAATACCCAAAACCAAGGAAAAATTCACATAGAGGTTTTAGGTTATATTTCTGCAGGCTGGTAATGATAGAAAGCTAAACGTTACCTAGCTGCAGTAAAACCATGGCAAGAAGTGTGTTTACATCTGGTTTTGCCCACAGCACTAAATGGTGCAATTCAGTTCACAAAAATTAGTGTTTTTGACAAGGGGTCTAATAATTGCAAAATAATTTCTTGACTGAAGATAATTTTTTTAAACCCCTACCCCCGCAGCTAGTTTTGACCTTCCTGACAGAGCCCTATTTTGGAAATCTGACGTGCCCCTCTTATGTGAGAATAACCTTTTGATATTTTTACCTATCCCTTTGATTCAGAGGTTGTTTTCTCATGACACATTGTGCATTAAGTTAGTAATTTTGGTACTTACAATCCTTATCTGTGTAAAATATCAAAATGTCATAAAAATTTAGAAGAATTTGCCATTTTCAAAGTTCATTTTTAAAAATTTCCCGGGGGAAACAGATATTACCCCACATTATAGTTTATAATTTGCATCTACCATATATATTGAGGTTTCAAATTTTTTAAAAGTCTTTTTTTTTACAACTTTGAGGTTTTGGGGAATTTAATTTAAAAAAATTTTTTCAAATTTTCAAGAAAAATTGCAACATAGGTTTTTTTAAGGACCAGTTCAGTAAACATAGAAGTGAGGGAAACCCAATTTCTGGGGTTTAGGGGGTTGTTTTCCCATTTACATGTGATGTAGGATTCTAGCTGCTTCACAGTCCTTGGTCTCCTTTGCAAAAGTTTCATAATGCGTCAAAATGTTTTTTTTAATAGAGGTTGGGGCCCGCTGCTTTCCATTAGCCATCGACCATCTTTTTTGAACCCTGCGGGGTTATGATCGTATGCGTTTCCATGTCTTGCTAAAACATGCAAGGCCTACCCTGTAAGACACATTGTCTATATGATAGCATACAGTATGTTGTTTTAAATATATCCTGCTTGGCATTAACAGATGTCTACAAAAATGTGTAAATGCCCATGGCATAGGAACTTATGCAACCCCATACTATCAAAGTTGCAAAGGGGGGTTTTTTGGGGGGGTGCACAAAAAGCTGTATTCCTCTGCTACTGATTTTGCAAACAGGTGTCTTGGTTCCTATAAAGAATTTTAAATTATGTGCAATGATGCTCCAAATAAAGCAACACCAGCAGTCACATGAAAAGGCAATATTAGGCATATAAAAAAAGACTCACTGCTAGATGATTTTCAAACCAAAATGATTGGGGTGAAAATTTTGCATGGTTTGGTGGAAATTTAATGGTGGTAACTTTTCCAATGCTGTCCCTCCAAAACTCTTCTTATGACTACCCCTATACCAAACTTAATCCCTGACCTCTGAAAACTCTAACAACTTTCCAAAAAACTGCCCTAATTAACAACTGACCTAGGCACCCCCGGGGGGAAAATTGGTTTCAGAATTTAACTTTTTTTTTGGTTTTTCAAACTTTTCTGAAAACCCGACTTAAACCCCCCTCGGATTTTAAAAGGGAAAATTAACTGAGTCTAAAAAACCGGGATTTTCTGTGGAAAATATCGACCTTTTAAAAAAATTTCAAACATGTTCATTCTTCCACCCATTTTTCGGGAGGAACTTGAACTGTTCAATGTAAAGGGGAGATTTAAATCACCCCAAAAAATTTTTTTTCCCCCTTTACATTCAAAAATAAAAAAATTTTTTTTGTCATGCCATTTTTCCCATAGCCTAATAAAGAAAGTGGCTTCAGGGCCCAGCAAGTCCTGGGCAGGGCCCAACAGCAACTAGACAAAATAAATATATATTTCTTAAACGCTACAAAGTCTAAAACTAGACCAAATGAGGCTGAGACAAGAAACAAGATAATTCAGTCTGACACAACTGACCATATACAGGATATAACAATTCAACTTGGGAGTGCTAGATAAGACCCAAACTTTTATACTCTGCAGACTGCCATTTTCTGCCGAGCTTTATAAATACTTAACAAGCTCAGGTTTGCAAGCCAGGTCACTGAAACAAAGATCCATATTTGCCATGCAACACCCAAACAAATATACCAACAAAAGACAAACATAAAGACCCTGCTCACCTAAAAAAGGGGAGAGAAAAAAGCAGCAGGATTTCTGCCAAACATAACTCTAGGTAAAATTAGACCACCAATGTTCACTGAAATCAATCAATGTAAAATGAACATGTGTCAAGCGATCATGCATTAATCAGCTTGCCACCAAAATAATCACAGTTTGAAAGCTGTATCCCTGGTTTTCCATGGCCCTTGTAAAAAGTATCAGAAATTAAGCTGTACTCTATCCACCACTTAAAACTACTGAGATAAACACATTTAGAAATTAAAATTTTAGTTTTGGAAACCTTTAAAGCTAAATTTCTTATTAACATAGGAGTCACAAAAGGACCCCCAATAAAATTAGTATTTGTCACAAGGGGGAAAAAAATATACATTTTTTTTTTCTACACCAATTAATCCACAATGCTAAAGAAATATCACTATTCACTTAACCTGTCCTTATTAGGGGTTTTCAGTTAAAAAAAACCTAACAGCTTTTTTTAGATAAGGAAAACTGAGACCCAAAGGAAACTCATGCAAACATGGGAAGAACATGCAAACTCCCTGCACATGTTGGATGTTTGGGAGATTTAACCCAGGACCCCCACCTACAGTAATAAGCAATGTGGGTATATATTTCAGAGGCACGACCGCTCTCAGATAAGTAACAATTAGAATTGCACTTTATTCGCCACAAGAAACAGCTGCTAACAAAGAACAGATCTCATTTTAGAACACTGGCATGTAATACAAAGTAAATGTATGGTGGGCCACAGCTTCTGTTGAATTATAAGTCTGAACCCATGGTCATAAGTTGATTTTTTAACCACCTACAATAAGAAAATAGTTGCATATATCTCACAACCTATGAAGACGATATTATCGCAATAGTTGAAAATCGGCACGATTTAAGGCATATGGAAATGTCCGATCACGCGATAGTTTTTAGTGACAATCTACATATAATCCAAATTACAATCGCTCCAATTTTCTGCTTTTCTGTCATTTTAGCGGCCAGCCAATCATCTCCGAGATAGAGGGGTGAGGAGGATTCAACTTCACCACATTGCGCTGAAAGGATCTCATTGGCGCAAAAAGTCATGAGACTTCGTTTTTACATCTAACAACTGCAATTTCCTTTTGAAGCTCATTCTCTTCTATGCCTCTTCACAGAATGATTGTCTTCTAGCGTTTAAACCAATAGCTGTTTCTAACTTCTCCTGAGAGATAGTCTCTTCTAAAACCAGAAAACCAACCACCAACCTACACTTAGAATAGATTATATTAAGAGATTTCACTTCTATTTAGATTTAGAGAAAGTTTTATAGGATATCTACTGTGTGTGTATCCCCACAGGCTGTGGGGGAGAAAGATGGGTCGGCAGCAAGAAGGCTTTTGAAGGAAGGGAGAAATTTTTGCAGCTCAGTGTGGTTCTGGTGATACTTGAATTAAAAAGCATTGTTTATTATACCACTTATAAGGCCACAGACCTCTGCTAGCATTGAAATTGTCCCTGTTTATTTCAGTTCTAATTGCAATCCTGCGTGCCAGTGTTCCCCAAAACTGGCATAACTTAACCCTAAACTTTTAAATAGTTTTAATTGAAGTCTGTCGTCTGTTTGGCACAGAGACCCGTTGTACGCATATTTGTGTTATACATATTAATATTAAATTACGCCTGTAGTCAGTGTGGCGAAGACCTCCAAATTAATCCAATTAACATTTACATACTACTTATTTGCAGCCCTGCTCTTTTGGCGAATAGCCGCTCATTTACGCCTATTGTGTTTAAACATATATGATAGTAATTTACGCAGTTTGTCAGTGGTGTGAAGGCCCCATATTAATCCATATAAAATTTTAAATACTCTTATTGCATGTCCGTGCGTTTGTCGCAAGACTCATTATGTACGCAATTATTTTATACATATTTATAGTAAATTAAACCTGTTGACAGTGTTAGCGAAAGTCACTATATAATCCATATAAATCCGCAGTATACCATATACAACTTCCTATTTTCCAGCACTTTTTAATCGGTGGGTCAAAAGGTTTTAAGGGTCAAGCTGTGGTCCAGTAAATGTATAATCTAATGTCCATTAAACTAAAATGGTTGTTCAAAACACCTTTTTCAGTCACTTTTATAATCTTGGGTCAGACAGGTTTTAAGGGCATGCTGGGTTCCAGGACAGGGATAGTCAAGTCCAGTTCAAAAAAAAATGATGGTTCAAAAAATACTGTCCCTTACTGGCACTTTTTAATGTTGTGGGTCATGCAGGTATAAGGGTCACTGCTATTGTACAGACCATGATATTGAAAGTCCTGTAACTTTATATTCTATGACTCTTGTTGCCATAATTGACTAACTAAGAAGTAGCACTATTCCAGTTTTCCTGTAGTGATGTTAATTGCACTTCTCACCCCTGTTTGTGGTTAATAATTAAAGCTGATTGTTCCACTCACCAAAGACTTTAGTGGTCTCCGCATAATCGTTATAACTATCAGGCATGAAAATTGCCGATATCGACTCGATAACGATAGTTGACACAATCGCTCATCACTACTCACAACACCTTAAATATGAAAACAAAAATCTACCCAAAGACTTACTTTATAAAGGTGAAAACATACATTCGTGAGGTAACATGTATTATTTTTGAGGCCCAGACACTAGTGATGAGCGATTACGTTGAATATCTCATACGGCGATGGTATGATAGTCGCATAACCAATAAGATATTCGATGGTTACGACCTGAGAGATTATCACCGATGACCATCTAAAGTCAATGGAGAGCAACAACCCTTCAATCTCACACGCCAAACAGGGCTGGAGAAAGCAGGAATTAACATCCACAACAGACAAATGGATACGAGCTACATCATTAGGCAACACATTAGGTTATAAAAGCCACAGAAAAAACTCACAGACATTACACTATCCCTGTCTAGCACCACAGCATGACCATTAACCAGCAATTACCCACAAATTAAAAAGTGCCAGAAGCAATAAGATATGAACCATCATTGTTACATGAACTGGCATTGAATAATCAGTGTCCTGAAACGCAGCAGAGCCCCAAACCGCATGACCCCCAGAATTAAATAAGTGCCGGAAAAAGGAGTCTTTCAACCACCATTTTAGTTGAACTGACATTGATTATACCTGTCCTGTACCACAGAATGACCATTAAACCTGTCTGACCCACAGATGTAAGAAACGTGCCGAAAAAGGAGTTTTTTTCAACACAACAATTTTTAGTTGAACTGGACATTGACTATACCTGTCCTGGGCCACAGCATGAGCCCCACCAAACCTGCATAACCCCCAGAATTAAGAGTCTGAAAAAGGAGTCTTTCAACACAAATAAGTTTGAACTGTACTAACTTATCCCTGTCCTGGACCCAGCATGACCCTTAAATCTACATGACGCCACAGAAAAAGTGCCGTAAAAAGAGTCTTTCAACCACCATTTTTAGTTTCACTGGACATAAACTTTCCCTGTCCTGGGTAGCGCTTTCCCCTCCCGTATGAGTGCGGACCAATGTAGCTTTCACTTGGAAATACTGGTGGTTAACTACTCCTGTACCAACCCAGGTTCCCTTTATCTGGTCATACTTTTTCTCAATTTACTCAACTTGCTTGAGTAAATTGTATCTCTGTACTTTGTTCTCTGTCCGTCTCCATACTCCAAGTCCTCTGAATGACCTACATCCCTGTCAAGTTTTTCCTGTACTGTACTCCTTTATACAATTCAGATGAATTTTTTTTTAACCACTATTCTGTACATTCAAGTTTTTTAGTAGTTTAATCTTGAAAACACATTTTTAAAAATAGGAAGGAACCCACCATGTCTTGTTTCTCATTTTTAATTATATTAAATGGTGTCTCAATAGGATTGATAGCTTATGTTAAAGATCTTGGCAAAAACAAGTCATTTTGCAATTATGTGTCATTAACATGTCCAACCTAATCTGTTTCGGACATGCACCACACCCTTGACCACTCTTGACAATTGTGAAGAACAAATGTCTGTTATGAAACCACATTTTCTACAATAGGACATGTAGTCCTAGCAGCATTTCCACAGCAAAAAAATGCCACCACAAAATTCAGAAATGACAAATGTCTGGATGTCAGGATGCAATTAACCACTGAAGAACAGATTGGATACGCTGGTTCGATACTGCGAGTTCACAGGGCCCTACTCCACGATGACAGGCCTGACGGTCCTGCAACTGACTATCCGCGGCATGACCAGTTGTCGCCAGCACTGGAAGGAGCACCTTCTCTCGTCACCTCTACCTTCATGTCCTCCCCCCTCTTTGTTCGCTTACCACCTGAATTTCGCTACCATGTACAGAAATATAAAAATAAGAGAAGGTATGGAAGAGTTTTGAAAAGTCTCTGTTAAAAGACGGCAAATCACAGCATTCTCAAATCCCACAAATCAAAACAAAAATGTGCTTGGATTCCACATTTAACAGCACAGGTGGCTCTACACAAAGCAGTCCTTGCCAAAGTGAAAAAAAAAACACTAACTGAAAGGTATTCGGATAAAAAATGTATTTAGGCACCTTTCAATCACCTGTGAGACTACAAAATTGCTGTATCACATTTAAGTGCAAGGTGCCTCAATGAACAAAGCTTAGTGCGCCAAAGAGAAAAAACTACTTATCTGAAATGTAATCGGATAGATAAAAGGTAGTTTTGGCACCTTTACAATTCACCTGTGGTGACTAACAAAATTGACGTAATCACATTAACTGCCAAAGTTAGCTCTATCAACAAAGCTTTACTGCGCCAAAGAAAATAAACACGTAACTGAAATGTATACTGAAAATAAAAAAGGTTATTATTAGGCACCTAACAACCTGTGTGACTACACAATTGCTGTATTCTAATTTAAACTGCAAGGTTGCAATATTAACGAAGTTGGAATGGGCAAAATTGAAAAAGAACGACCTATTCTGAAATGTATACGATAATAAAAGTGAGTTTTGCACCTAACAAAGAGGACCTCAGTTACAAGAAAAAGATGTTAATCCTAATATAAGTACAGGCATCCACAATATCCAGAAATATTTCAATAGAAACTATCTTAATACAAAGCTATTGCAGTGCAAGTCTTACACTAAACTTGAGAACTAATATCAGTATTCTTTCAAAAGAGCTTGTCTGTGTTCGCCCGTGGACCTCCCCCCCACCCTCACCCTCGTGACATTACAGCGGTAGAAATGCTCCGTATGTAAAATTCACGTACCTAACTACATAAAAATCTTCACATCTCGATCAAACTAAGTTGTAAGGATCACAGCTAACAGTAAAGCTTTCCTCGTAAGAAATAGAATAATTTCGCTGACTGATTTGGACTCTGAGGCAGAGCGCGACGTCTACCTGCAAATGAAGTGACCTCGGCAGACACTGATCATGAACAGAAGGGTGTTCTATGTAAAACTAGTTCATGTAATTTTTCCACCAATCGCAACCAAACACAACCCAGACATACGTCGCACACACATCTCACCCAGCTCTAGTCTGTACGCTGATTTTGCTGGCCGCCAAAAATGACAGAAAGCGCCGAAATATGGCGCGATATTAATAGATTATAGCACAGATTTTAAGCCTAAATTTCGCGAGATCTAAAAAAAACTGAACAACATACAAACTGACCGATTTCAACTTTGTCGATAATAATCGCTCAACACTACCAGACACCACTTTTTATGCGCATTATATGTATAGAATGTGCCTGATTTATGAACCCTCTCTACTGCAGGTCATATATCAGTGCACAAACTAGCACATAACGTCAATTCTTTGGCTTGGGTACACCGACTTGAAAGTGATAGACCTGATTCCACAATAAAGCGCCCTATAATTTGACGTACCGAAGCTATAAAGCTATAGCTTCATACAGTTGTAATGCGTCCCAACTCTCGCACGCCCCCTGAAATCAGGCACATTACAAAGTGCAGCGGGCGCTCTGTAATGCACCTAATATTGGCGTGTTGGAGTTTTAACTCGATAGTGAACGGCCCCTGGCGCTAGTTACGTGCTGAAAGACGCCAGACTTCTGGCGCAGCTCCGTTCATACATGTCGTTCTTGGTGTTTATGGGATAATGCCATCTTAATAGCAAGTACTGAAACTAACAACCAAGGCAATTTATGAAGACATAAAAAATAATTTTACTGAAAAATTTAGGGACATTAACAAAGAAAGTGAAATAGTGGTAAGCAAAATTTTAACTTTTTTTTTTAATGAGTAATAGTGAGATTGTTCACCACTATCATTTCAATGGTAGAAGAGAGAAATGCTTGTATTCTAAGTATTATTTTCCTGCTTCTTTTTCAGCATGCAATATATGCATTTTATATTAGAGCATCTATTATTAATCTGTTATCATGATAGGACATACTTACAAGGTTTAAATTTCCTAAGACGCATTATCCTTAGATTTCAGTAACGGCTGATGCAGAGAGTCCCAGATGACCTCCACTTGTTCACTGACCTCTATTTGTCTGTAGTACTGAGCAGTTAAAGATCAGTTTCTCTGTGGCCAGGAACCATTTGTCTTTTGCTTCTCCCACAAGTGCACATTGACAATTCCTCTTTGAATTAGTTGGCTCCAACAAGCCTTTAAATGATATTTACCTTGACGACTACCTGATGTTAATTAAAGATTTGCATATTAGCAATCTATTTGCTGTCCACTGCTATATAATTAACCAGCGCAGCAAACATTCCCAAATCCAATTTAAATGCTTTTTACAGACATCTAATATTGAGTATTGAAAATTAATCAAACAGTAGCAGACAATCCACTGCATTTTATCAGCATACTTTGGCTGTTTAATTAACTGGTAATTGCTAATTTGTTAAAAGAAACAAAGGATGTAAGTTAGAGTTTTCTATTTTGCCATCCTGTTTACTTGACATTTTGGACATTTTAGACTTCTAAAAATTATATAAACTTACATATGTCTATAAAAGTTTTAATGAAACAAATGTTACATTCTACAGTGTTCTCAATCAGCCTCAAAGTCAACTAATTGTATAAATAGTAACTGAAGTGGCTGTATAATATGTCATATACCCAGTATGTCAAGTTTTACTCATATTGGAGTACTCTTTTTTTTCCAGATAAAGATACCTTTAAACATGATACCTATTCCATTGTAAACTGTTGCCTGTGTTTCCTATTGCTAAAAATAAAAAAATAAAAATAAACAAAAAAACACTTTAATAGTATAAAAATGAGTGGCCTCATCTTGTGTTCTTCTTCTTTACACCACAATGTCACGGATTTTTGATGGTTGTAGACACAAAAAGTAGCACAATAAGCTTGATGATTATAGAAAAGTGTAAAAGTCACAGTACACTTGGAGTTTGGGGACACCAAGTTTGTACAGGGATTTTAATTTTAGCAGGTTTTATGAGGATGGGGATCAGGAAATGGAACTTATTGGGGATTTTTTACCAGTTACTTTATACTGGAGGGGCCCCCAAAAGTTTTTTTTTACTTCAAGTCATATCTGCCCCGAATTAAAACTATTGTAGGTAATCACTTAACTTGTGTAACAGCCTTTTGAAAAAATGTTCGGTCTTATTGTGAAAAAATTAAATTTGGTGCCCTTAGTTTAAAAAATAAATCTGTCAAAAAGTGCCCCTTTCATTATTTGCTATTGTTTTTAAAAAAGACCTTACATAAAAAAGGAAAATTTTATCTAGAGATAATTAAAAGTCATAGACAGACTTCTTATTATTTTTTAATTAAAAAAAAAAAATAGACTGTGCATATATGTTTCTTTAGGAACTTGCCAAATATGAAACTGATTGGGCAGTGACATTTTGTTAGGTAATTAACATTTTCAATATTTCTTTGGCATGTAAGGGATGTAGCCCAAATTTTTGTCACTAAAACCAGCTGCCTGACAGGTCACACCCTAATGAAGACTTGAGTGAGCTCACACCAATGGCTCTGTCTTTTGTCCCTTCCACATCCAGGTGGGGCCTGGATGATAAAGGGTTAAAGTGTCCACTCCACTAGGGGGGAAACTTATGCTAGTTGAATCCTGTAGATAATTGGACATTTGGGCTCTCAGGAAGAGACCAGCAGGCATAATGGTGAAGGCTTAATTTTAGGACTTACGGGTAAGGGTTTTACTTCCTTAAATGTTCAAAGAGGAAAAAGTTGTGAATTTTCTCAGAAGGTTGCCCCCTGCTGTATTGTGCAGCGCCAGATATAATACAACTTGGTGGGCGAAAATTTTTTCAAAATTCCCATTGGTCCTTCGAGTATTTTCGAAAAATTCGTTTCGTTCCGAATTACTTGGCCCGAAAATTTCGTTAAAAAAGCAGCTTTTTCCGGTGCACAGAGCCTCAGGGGGGTGAGCGTTGTGCCCTGCTTAAAAATGCAGAGGAGTTTGGGTTTTGGGTTTCATACAATGTTGTGTTTTAGTATGACACGCAGTGACTGCCGCCCCTTTTAGAATCATTCCTATAAAATTCCCTGGGACTTAAGAGGGTAATTTACCAAAAAGCCCAAGCGGGGTAGCCTGATAAAATCATGCAGCAAAAACTGGAAAAAACAAGCTTTGAGTCAGGTGGCAAAATTAGTGAAGGTGTGGAGGTGGGGGCCCGCCCCAGCAGCAGAGGTCAGGGGTGGCACAAGACATTTGGAGGTGGAAAAAAACGAGGAAGCCAAGATGGCACAATGGGCTGAGAGCGAAAGGGCCCCGCAGCAGCACTGAGGTCAGGCAGTGGCCCAAGACATTCTGGGGGTGGGAAAAAAGGAGGAAGCCACAGAATTGCAAATAAATGGAGCGGGGTCACGGCCCGGGCAGCAGCATGAGGTCAGGCGTGGCACAATGACATTCTGGAGGTGGCAAAAGTATTAGGCCCGGGGCCAATCAACAGGTGGAGGCCCACGGTGGCAGAGTATGGGGTAAGGCGTGGCACAATGACTTTCTGGGGGGCAAAAAGGGGAACCCCACAGGTGGACAAGACTGAGGCGGAGGTCACGGCGGCAGCAGCATGGGGTTTCAGGAGGGGCACAATGACACGGTGGAGGACAGGGCAGACCCACAGCAGCACATGGGGTTCAGACAGGGCACAATGACACGTGTGGATGTCCGGACGCAACACCCGCACAGCATGAGGTATAGGGGGCACAAGACGAGTTTTTGAGGTGGGGGGGGCCAATCTTTCGGTAAGATGGTGTAGGCAGTGGAGAAAACTGGCAGCAGATGGGGGGGAATCGGCGGGTGGCGGCATAAATGTGGCGAGGCGGGGTGTTTGAACCCAGACGAGCCAAAAGGCATTGGTGTGTGGAAACCTGGGATACGCCCCTGTTTCATCTTGAAAAAAGGTCGTGTTCCACATTTTCCGTGGACAAGGGGTTCTCCTTGGGGTAACATGGCCCCGCGCATAAAAAACCCCCCGCTTGATCCACTCTATGGCCGGGGGGCAGCCAAGCTTCTCCACTGCAAACTCGGCAAGTTGCGGCCACTCATCCATTTTTGGTGCCCAGTAGTCCAGGGGATTGTTTAATGGGTGCAGAGTTTTTTTCCAAGTAGGCCACAACCTGTTGGTTGGACTGCCCCAGGTCCTGCTGTGTGGCGATCCCTCCTCACTAGGGGGGTGAAGGAAGTGTCATCAGTGATTCCAGGTCTTTAGGTTACTATGATGGAGTGGTATGCTCCTACCCCCCCATAACCCGCAGCCGGGCAGTGTAGTGGCGCTGGGGAAACCCCGGCAGACCGTTCGAGGGGGACGATGCGAATAGGCAGGGCCCCAACTATTAGGAGGTTTCCCTATAGTTTTGGTTTTTTTTTTCCCTTCAATAGTGGGAAAAAGGCCCCCATTTTGGACCCGGTGGAGGGCCCAATAGGGGGAGACCCAGAAGTAAACCTCTCCCGGATGTGACTTTTCGCTGTCAAACCAGGAAAATAAGCATGTGGGGCCATTGCACAGTGATCCGAGGGGCTCCCTCCCTCCATTTCCACTGTTTACTCCCCACGGGCTTGGGGATATTGCCTCATCTTTCATCTCATCCACATTTTAGGTGCTTGTCCCCTCTCTTTGTCACCTTTTTAGAAAAATCCCTATTTCACCGAAAATGTTTTCTGCTTCAATGCCCTTCCCCCTCTCCCATTTCAGCCCACCGGACCATGTGGCCACGAGTGTAGTCCCCCGTCTCCAGCCCCCTGCCAGAAGATTTTCAGATCTGTTCCAGGACATGAAGCGGGGAAATGACTTTATTATCCCGTTAGTCCTGGCGACTGACAAAAAACGTCGCATCTCGAATGGCCTCAACAAACGGCAGGTGTCTGCATGAGCCCACTGGTGCATCAAAGTTAACAGGGGGTATTTTGTTGCCTGGATCATAAAAAAAATGTTAATGGCCTTTCTTTTCATACGCGGTCAACTGTGCGGTGGAATTCCAAACGGGGGAAACATCGATTCAGGTGTGTTGGGGGAGGTGTTTCCCGTGCAACTCGAGGAGGGTTTTCCTGGCTTTGTACAAATGGATAAAGTGAGCACATTTTCCGGCCATTTTCAGAATGTTCTGAAGTCGGGGGGAAGACTTCGGAAAACCTTTTAAACCCAGATTAAACCATGCCCCATGCAGGGGTGGACCATCCCTTTCGGGTTTGCAGTGGAAAACCCATGTTTCCATTGCCGTCCCCAGGGTTCCCTTTTTTGAGTTGGCGCGGAGAAAAGCCACACATCGTTTCTTGTGCTGACGCGGGCAGTTCTCCTCTGTGTGACTTCGTTCCCCCGAGGAAGCCAGGTGTAGAAACGCGTGACAGCGGGCCCCCTAACATTTGGTTGATGGAGCAGTATTGTGGAGGCTGAGATGGTGGTGGTGGGGAGGAGGGGAGGCGGACTTTGGCGCAGGTGCAGCGTTTGACAACGTGGAAGAGAAAGCGGGTTTCCCCCTGCCCAAAGTTGTTGGTGTGCGGGGCGGGAAAAGCACATTCCCCGTGGGCTAAAGGAAGTACGGGCCCTGCCCATAGTTACAGCTCCGAGCCGCGTTCCCGTGCACCTTGAAAAAACCGATAAGCTAAAGGACTGACCCCCTTTGTTCAAATTTTATGAAGGCGGGGTACCCCCCTTTTTTGGAAAAAAAATTTACGGCTTGGAATCCCCATCTCGGTTGGGCACAAGCATTGTTCTTGAACGGTGCAGAGTCCCCTTTGGAAAGGGGGGATGCGTACCAACAATTGGACAGGAGCATGGTCGCTGTGCACCTTAGGAGGGGTCTTTGCAATTTGCTCGTGAACGAATGCTGGGCTTGGGTAGCGGGGTTGCAGGAGATCGGACGGGAGATGAGTCAAAGGAAACAGCCCTTCTGCAGGGGTGAGGGGCCCTTGTGGCTGCAATGGCAATGCGTGCCACTGGGCGCTGTGCTGTGCTGTTGCTGCGGCGGCAGGATGGCCACCCATTGACCCACGTTTCTCCGGGCCCAAAAGGATGGTCGCTGCGTGTTGAGGGGCCGTGGTCCCAAAAGTTAGCTCCTGGCCCGTTATTTCTGCCCACGATTTAAATACCTTATTGGTCCCCGGGTTTTCTTACAAAAAAACTCCCAAAAAGCGGATCGGATTTTCCGAAAGCTAGCATGAGTGATACTGCCGCCCCCCTGCCTCGTTGTTCCCCTGTGCCATACTTTCTTGGCTGGAAGGGGTTTTTTACCCGGGGCGTTGGTCCCGCCTCACACTGCTGTTCTGTGACTCACGGCCACCGCCCCCTTTTGTGGCTGTGCTGCTGACCGCGCAAGCTGCGCCTTTCCCCCGGTGATGATGAACCCCTTCCCCTCCCCCGGCCCCCAAAGTGCGGTCGGGCTACTTCATCATTATTTGTTTTATCGTCTGCTTTTTTCCATCCCGGTTTTGGTATGCGGGCTGACCTCTCAAACATACCTCCCATGCCACTTCCAATTTTATTCTTTCCGCCTACTGCAAAAAGCGGCGTTTTTGGGCCCCATTCTTTCGCTCCCCAAGTAGTGCTGACCCCCTCCCAAATTGTTCATCCTCGTATTTTAGTGGCGCGGGCCCCGACCACATAGTAGATCTCTGGTGAGGGAACCCGGGTGGGACAGGGCGGGCGGGGAAGGTGAGGACCCCCGACCCCCCTCCCGGGGCCCTGCCCAAAAAATGGTTGTGTTGAGGTTCCCACCGTTTGGCTGGGGTTGTAGATTCATCTGGGAGGAAAAGGATGACTAGTTAAAAAAATCAAGAACCCTTGGGTTGCTGAACAAACCGGCTGTAGATGACAGCGGCGTTGTGGCCTCCCGGTGACCCTGGCGACGTCCCCCTTGCTGGCTGCGACCTGGGCCTGTTCCGGGTGTTTGTGCCACTGCCCCTCGCAGGTGCAGAGCCTGCCATCTTGTCTGACATACTTTTGTTCTAAAAAATACAGACACTGTTTGATGAGATATTGTTATGATAAATAAAAAAACCTGTTTTTGTCAAATGAACCCCGTAAAAAGTTGGGTAAACCCCCGGATTAAAAATTTCGTCCACAAAAAGGCCGGAAAAATTTATTGTATGTGTCGTTTAAAAACCTGTGTGTTTTACTAAATGTAAAAAACAAAACAGGGGTTTAAATTAAAATTCGGACTGAATTAGGCTACATGAAAAAAGTTATTTTGGCGTTGAAAAGAGGTTTAGTTTTGTGCACACGCAAAACAAGCTTTTTAACCCCCCGGATGTAAAATTGGCCTAAAAAAATGAGCCCCACAAACTTAAATGATGTATCGTGTTACAATTGGTGTTTTTCTCGACACAACAAAAGATCAGTTGTAATTAACTTTGCTTGTGAATTAGGCTCAGGAAAAAATTTTCATATTTTGGGTTGAAAAAGACGGGGTTTTTTGGGGAGCACACAGCAAAACAAGCTTAATTAACCCTAGTAAATTGCGCCAAAAAAATTGGCCCAAAACTATACTTTGTAGGTGTTACAATTGCGTGTTTTCCGCCACCAAAAAGAGATAAGTTTTTAATTAACCTTTGCTTGTGAATTAGGCTAAGGAAAAATTTTTATTTTTGCGTTGAAAAAAACGGTTTTTTTTGTCAGCACACCAGCAAAAAAGCTTAATTAACCCTTGGATGTAAATTGGAAAAGGGAATTGGAAGGCCGCACAAAAAAGTAAACTTTTTGTAGCGTTTACATTGCGGGGTTTTCTAGCCACAAAAAAGAATTTCAGTTTTAATTAACCTTTGTTGTGAAAAGGCTAAGGAAAAATTTATTATTTTGGCGTTTAAAAAAAAAGGTTTCTTGGGGGCAGGGGCACCCGCAAAAACAACGCTTAATTTAACCCCCGGATGTAAAATTTACAAAGAATTTGGCCCACAAACTAGTAGTTTTAGCGTTTTACAATTTCTTGTTTTCTATGCCCACAACAAAAGGGTAAGTTGTAATTAACTTTGTTGTGAATTAGGCTAAGGAAAAATTTATATATTTTTGGGGTTGAAAAAGGGTTTATTTTTGTCAGCACACCAGAAAAAAAGCTTAATTAACCCGGATGTAAATTTTCCCAAAAAAAAAATTTGGCCCCCCAAACTAATTGCTTTGTAGGTGTTAATTGGTGTTTTTAGCCCCAAAAAAGGGTCGTTGTAATTAACCTTTGCTTGGAATTAGGCTCAGGAAAAATTTTATATTTTGGCGTTGAAAAAGACGGTTTCTTGGGTCAGCCCCAGCAAAACAAGCTTAATTTAACCCCGGATGTAAATTGCGCAATAGATGGGAGCCAAAAATGAAGTGGATTTTTTATTGTAAAAAAAGCTGTTTTCTTTAAATGAATAAAAAGGAAACCGGGTTTAAACCACTTGGATTTGAATGTATATGCATGCGGGCGCAATGGTTTTTGATCCCAAAAAACCCCCAAAAAAATTGAAATAGAAAATTAAGAGAACAGTCTCGGACAAGCTGAGCACCCCCCAGAAATCGCAATATAAAAATCATTTCTAAGAGCTATCCCGCGGCGCCCTTCCCCCATGGACCGTGAGGGGTGTGAGCTCCCCGGCGCGCGCCCCGATTTATGTGCGGGGGGAGTAAAAAGAATTCCGCCCGGTCTTGATTGGCTTCACCTTGCCCCCGTTTATGCAGGTAGCCCTTTTCCCCCAGAGTGCTTTGCCCATGTAGCGCCATGTGCTCGCAGCCATTTTATCAATCAAAAGCACACTTCGTTCACCCGAAGTACCCCAAAGTTCGACTTCGTTCCGAACCGAAGTTTTCCTGAAATTCTAAACGAATTCCACTTCGTTATAATCGATTCGCCCATCTCTAAATACAACATCTATTGTATAAATAAGCAGCACAGGTGTAAATATGCAGCACACTCACATTGAGCTGTATCGGTCCATCTTCATCTTGAGAGACAAGATAGATGACCACCTGTTGCCTATAAGAGTGAATTGTGGTGCAGCAAGTTGCAAGTTTTTAACTGTATCTGCATCCAGAGGATGTACATAAAGATTAAAATAAACTGTCACCAGGGAAGCCATCACCAGGGAGCCTTAATGCAAGAGTCCTATTGGCCTTATGCTTAATGAGGCCCAGGTTAATCTACTCAATTTGACTTATGTTCACTTTAGAAATCTATATAACTATCTTTTACATTAATGTGGAAGATGATCACCACTGAATATAATATTTGAATATTTCCAGGTTTTGCCAAGTAAATATAGAACACTAAGTATAACATCTAACGTGGGGAAAAAAATTGTGAGGCTCTTAAGGGACTGAAAACAGGATTATGTGACTAAAAATAATATTACCAGTGATTGGCAGCATGGTTTTTCTAAGGACAGACGTTGTCAGAACAATATGATTTGTTTTCATAAAGAGGTAAGTAGTGGTCTGGATAGTGGCGTAGCTGTGGATATGGGGTGAAATATCTGAAAACTGGCTCAGACTAGAGAGTCTTACTTTTCAGTAGGTTAGTGTAGCATTTGGCAGTATATATGAAAATGTCTCACAGCTCTTTACAAATGTGTCCCGCTGTGAGACAAAAACCTGTGCCAAAACATGCGCCAAAATGTGCACCAAAATTTGTTTTGCCAGTTTGACATTTTCATGGATTAGTACATTTGTGCACCACATTCTGACAAGACGTATTCATAAATGTGTTTAATCTAAAAAACCCCTTTAAAAATTGGCTCATACAAAACTGTTGATGTGTCGGATGTGTGGCAGTTTATTTTGTGAAAGACCTTTTAAAAATATATTGAACAGGTACAACAACAGTTTTTTGGGAAAAAATCAGGCCACAAAACTGCTGAAGCCCGATTCATACATGTAGTACATGTGTAGTGTTTTAGACTTTACAAAGGTGTTTGACACTGTCTTTCATAACTGTCTATTGGGTAAAATAAAGTCTATAGGGTTAAAAATAACATTGTGTAATTGCATTGAAAACTGGCCATCGGATTGTACTCTGAATGTTCCCCAATTATAAGTGGTGTACACCAACGCTCAGTACTGGGTCTGCTTTTACTTGTACAGTATTAATGATGTAGGGTAAGGAATTTATAGCACTGTTTCTACTTTTACAGATGATAACAAGCTATGTAATATAGTGCAATCTATGGAAAATGTCCATAAATTGCAAGCAGACTAGGACACACTGAGTGTTTGAGCATCCACTTTGTAAATGCGGTTCAATGTGGATAGATGTAAAGTTATGCATTTGTGTACTTATAATCTGTATGCATCATATGTTCTACAGGGTAAAAGCTTGGAGAATTGTTTGTTGAGAAGGATTTCGGTGTTCTTGTAGATCATAGACTACAGAACAGCATGCAATGTTAACCTTCCTCTAGTGTTAGCTTTCTGTTACTCTTTCTTATGTTAACGGTTTTGACCCTTGTCTTAAATCCCCCCTAGGATAACCTAAAAACAGTTATTTATGATCCAATTTGTTTCTTACCTCTTAGCTACCTTGTTAGGGTTTCTCATCCATGGAAGGATTGATTTCAATATTTTTGTTGTGGCCCCTGGCCTTTCATTTGAGAGTGTACCCTTCATTTTCAATATAAAAATATTGTCAAATAAACCCTCAAGAGAATAATAAAAACTTAAAAAAGTTTGTTATATTACCTGACTATTACTGAAGGGTTTTAGAACAAATTTCTTAAATGTAAAAAAAATATACATATATATATTTTATATTATTAACTCTAGTAACATCTATGGTGTTACGGGTCAATTTGACCCATATCTAACTACTTTATGAAAAAGGCAAAAAAACTGATTTTTTTTTTTTTAATAGAACTTTAATACAAATAAAAGATGAAAATTATATTAACATTAATAGCAATAATAATAAAAATTTAGCTTTTCGAGGTCAAAACAAACAAACAAAAAATCATCAAGCAAATCAAATCAACAGAAATCAAGTACTAGTTTTTAGATGCTTTTAGTATTTAGATGCATGTGTTAGCAAAAAGTGACACTTTTTGTGTGTTCTTTGCAGAGGTATTTTTTGCAGGCGAAGCACGATGTGTTTTGTCTTTCTGTCCTTATTGCTAGGGCAGACCTTTTAGAATCAGGGGGTTCTCACTGGGGTTGTGGCTGTTGTGGTTGATGTTGAGGCAGGGCTGGTTAGGGAGGATGCTGGTGATGATGCTCTTTGTGTTGCTGGGGGTGGTGGGCGAAGCACTTGTTGAGCTCGGGAGTTGTCGGACAAGGCTGCAGCGGCTGGTCTCGGGGCACCCGTTCCCTTTGGTCAATGTGCGCCCTTGACAAGGGATCTTCCTAGTTCCTCAAGAAACATCCTCCGCTTGCTTTTTTTCTTTGAATTCCATCCTTGGTGAATGTGGGTCCACAACACAAATGCATTGTATGCTGACACATCAAGGATGCTGGAAAATACAACCATTGGCCATCTCCTAGTCATTCGCTGGGCAAGTGTAGGTGGCAGTCAGCTTGTCCAGGTTGTCGACTCCTCTTTGTTTTTGTTATAGTCCAGGATGATTCTGGCTTTTTGTCACTTCCTGCTCTTTGTAAAGTGTGGCATTAGTACCAAACTTTCCCGTCGTTTTTTTGGGCAGTATAAAAACAGCAGGGGTTTGGTTGTCTGTAAAACAAACTTTGAGCAAAGTGAGCCCTGTCCTTCATCTGCAACAATTCAGCGGGCAGCTCAGGTTTGTTTTTTACACTGTGCCCACCATGGTGATTTTTCTCCTGAGAAGTTCTTGTCCAAGGTCATAGCTGGTAAAAAAATTGTCACAGGTAATGTTGTGACCCTGCAGTCCAGTAGTCATATCGAGGACTACGCGTTTCCTTGTTTTTTTTCAGGGATGCCGCTTGCAGAATTGCCTGTGTAAATCTGTAGATTCCATGCATAGCTAGTTTTTGCATCACAGGCTGCCCAGATATTTATGCCGTATTGCCTGGCTTACTTGGCATGTATTGCCGGAAGGGGCATTTTCCGCAGAAAGGGAGAAAACGTTCGTCTACTGTCACCTCTGGCCCTGGGTTGAACATCAGTGGAAGGAGTGCACCCATTTCTCCCAAAAATCCCTGATGGGAGCAAGTTGTCAGATTTTGTTCTGGTGTCTCTGTTTTCAAATCTGAGGACTCTTGATTTTCATTTGAAACTTTTGAATTGACATTTTTGCACGAATAATTTTCATTCCTGTCGATTCGTCCCAGTGACTATCTTTGGCCTCATTGCAGGATTTTTACACTCCAGAAAGGAGAACACCAATGTAGGAATCCAGGTCATCATCATGAAGGTCATTCCACATGTTGCCGTGGACTTTTTTTCCTTCAAGGTTTGTCATAGCAATAATGACTTTTTTTATTGACAATGGCATAAACAGATCCCAAAAAAATGTCTTGATGTCACTTTTCTTTGTCACAGCAAACCTTGTGATCCCCGGGTCTTTTTTTTGACATTTGCAGCATCTGCCCTGCCATGTACATCTGGAGGTACTGAGCTCCAAATGATCTTGCCACTTTGGATTTGAAGCTTTCAGCGGGAGCAGCTTCAGCACCGGTGACCTCCTCATCAGACTGATCAGAAAATGTCTGTGTCTTCCCGGGTTTATACTCCACCTCATCTTCTCCTCAGAAACCTCTTCATTGTATCAGTTTGCTGCTGTGTTTCCTCGATTCATTATCATCCAAGATATAATCCAGAATTTTTGGGTTGCATCTAATCTTCTCCTCATGTTGCATAATGTAAACTGAAGATGTATACTCTGCAAAGTACCAACTGTAAGCTGATTTGGCAATGCATGCCTGGACATGTCCCTAACTCATACATGGCAACTTTTGAAAATAAAACAGCAGGAGATCTGAAGGCGGCGTGCGTAGCACGGCGCGCCGAAAATTTGCATATTCACGCCCATCTTGCACGTAAGCCACGCCCCCTTCGAAAAAAAAAAAAAAACACACCCTACTCCACCTAACTGTGTAATGGCTCTGGAAAAAAAACTAAATTAGGGTTTTGGCGTCGCCCCGCTTCCAGGACTGTTGGTGGTCTATTCAGCATCCAGGAAGAGCTGGGAGATACCACCAAACTCTGTCCCAATAGGTAGGTATCTCGGTGGCCTAGTTGAACCTTGAACCAGGTAGTAGCCGCCTGTGGCCAGGTTAATGCCCCCTTTAAAACCAGGTAGCTGTCCCCAATAGCCAGGTAGTGCCCCTTACAGCCAGGGGGTAGTTGCCTCCATTAGCCAGGTAGTGCCCCCAATAGCCAGGTAGTGTCCCCAATAGCACTTAGATGCTCTTATAGCCAGGTAGTTCCCCAATAGCTAGGCAGATGCCCCCTTTATCCAGGGTAGTGTCCCATGAGCCAGGCAGAATGCCCCCATTAAACCAGGCAAAAATGCCCCATAAACCCGGCAGATGCCCCCTTTGGCCAGGCAGTTGTCCCCATGGGCCATGCAGATGCCCCTTTATTTAGGCAGATGCCCCCTTTATCCCAGGCAGATGCCCCCATGGAGCCAGGCAGATGCCCCCTTTATCCAGGTAGATGGCCAAATGCCAGGCAGATGCCCCCTTTATCCAGGTCTATGGCCAAATGCCAGGCAGATGCCCCCTTTATCCAGGTAGATGGCCAATTCCCAGGCAGATGCCCCCTTAATCCAGGAAGATGGCCACAGGCCAGGCAGAAAGGCCCCTTTATCCAGGTAGTTGGCCATCTGCCAGGCAGATGCCCCTATGAGCCAGATAGATGCCCCCATGCCAGGTGTGCCCATATGTGCCAGGCAGATGCCCCCCTTTATCCAGATAGATGCCCTCATGCCAGGCAGTGCCCCTATGAGCCAGGCAGATGCACCCTTTATCCAGATAGATGCCCCATGCCAGGCAGTGCCCCTATGAGCCAGGCAGATGCCCCCTTTATCCGATAGATGCCCCATGAGGGAGTGCCCCTATGAGCCAGGCAGATGCCCCCTTTTTCCAGATAGATGCCCCCATGCCACGCTGTGCGCCTATGAGCCAGGCAGATGCCCCCTTTATCCAGGCAGTGCCCCCTTAGCTGGTAACAATAAAATAATAAAACCTACTGCACTCCCCTCACATGCACTCAGTCACTGCATACACACCCATCTCCTCACAGACAATCAGTCACCCCCTCCCCACACACACAGCCTCTCCTCACACACACACACCCCCTCCCCACACACACAGCCCTCCCTGCACTTACCTTTCCTGCTGGCATCCTAGTTCTTCTAACTCTGGAAAAGAGGGCGGGGCTTCGTGGGTCCCGCGAAGCCCCGCCCCCTACCCTCGCAATGCTCTCGTAGCTTCCTAAGCATTGCCAGCGGCGGCGGTGCAGCACAGAGGCTGAGGGGCAGCGTTCTAGAAACGCTGCCCGATGCCTCTGTACACAGATAACCTCCAGCTACTCTAAAGAGGCGGGAGGTTATGCCACCCAAGCGGGAGGGCGGGACACGGCCCCCATTAGCGGGAGTGACCTGCCAAAACCGGGAGGGTTGGCAACTATGCCCTAACTCAAGTTGTTGGAGGTAGAGCTGGCTGTGGGCTGTTGGTTTATATTGTGTTTATGAGTTCAGTTTTGGGACTTATTATTGTTTTGTTACTCTTATATTAGACCTGGGTCGAAATTGACCCCAACAACACAAATGTTATAATTTTAATAAGAGCATTTTACAATTTAGTAAAATAGTTTTATTTTATTGTATTTTGTTTAAAAATAAGTTCCTGAAAAAGTCAAAAAGTCTTGATGCAATAAACAAATGTATGTAGAGTTTGTATGCATTTAAAACCTAAAACGGGTCGGTCACGACCCTAACACTAGAGGAAGGTTAATCAGCTGCCTCTAAGGTTAGTTATGGAAAGGTTAAAGGGAACCTATCAGCAAATTTATATTGCCCGAACTGTGGACTCATCTCCCCGCACCCGGACCAAATTCACTAGGTGTTTACCTGAGAACTAGTGTTGAGCGATTATAATCGACAAAGTTGAAATAGGCACAGTTTTTATGTTGATCGGAATTTTCCGATCACGCAATAATTTAGGTGAGAATTTGCGCATAATCTATTAATATCGCGCCATTTTCGGCGCTTCCTGTCATTTTGGTGGCCAGCAAATCAGCTTATAGAATAGAGCAAAGTTAGCTGGGTGTGCGACGTCATGACTGTGATGTGTATGGTTGTGATTGGCTGGAAGAATCACATGACCTCGTTTTACATAGAACAGCCCTTCCTGTTCAGCATCAGTGTGTGTCTGTGTTTCATAAGAGCAGGACGTCTGTCAGCTTTCTCCTGAATACAGCTCAACGACACAATTCTCTTTGTTCACAGAGACAACTATGCTTTTAGCTGTGAACATTAGAACATAGGTTGATTAGAGAATTTCAGTTTTTAGTTAGTTAGGCTGAGACTTTGAAAGGAGCATCTAGCGCTGTACAGCCGCGGGGGGAGGGGAGGAGAAGGGGGGTGTGGATGTACACAGGCAGACAGGCAGGCAGGCTTTTGAAAGGAGAGTGTATATTGTGTAGTCCAGACTGCTTTGAATCTGCATTGAAATGGCTTTTTATTACCAGTTTTAGGTGAAATGGTACCTTGTATTTTGTGCAGCCTGTACTTATATTATGATACAGAACATTTCTAGTAACTGCAGGTGTATTTGATAGGTGCAAAAACCACCTTTTATTATCCATACACGATTTAATTAGTTTTTTTTCACTTTGGCGCAGGCCATTTTTGATGAAAGACCCATCTTGTACTTATATTACCATACAGAAATTAGCTAGTAATTGCTGTTGTATTTCATAGATGCTAAAACAACCTATTAGTATCAGTACACAATTTAATTACATGTTTTTCACTTTTGTGCAGCCCAGTTTTGTTCAAAGACCCACTTTGTACTTACAATAGGATACAGAACTTTTCTAGTCACCGCAGGTGTATTTCATAGGTGCAAAAACCACCTTTTATTATCCGTACACAATTTAAATAGGTTTTTTTCACTTTGGCGCAGGCGATTTTTGTTGAAAGACCCATCTTGTACTTATATTACCATACAGAAATTTGCTAGTAATTGCTGTTGTATTTCATAGGTGCAAAAACAACCTATTAGTATCAGTACACAATTTAATTACGTGTTTTTCACTTTGGCGCAGCCCAGTTTTGTTCAAAGACCCACTTTGTACCTACAATAGGATACAGAACTTTTCTATTCACCTCAGGTGTATTTCATAGGTGCAAAAACCACCTTTTATTATCCGTACACAATTTAATTAGGTTTTTTTCACTTTGGCGCAGGCCATTTTTGTTGAAAGACCCATCTTGTACTTATATTACCATACAGAAATTTGCTAGTAATTGCTGTTGTATTTCATAGGTGCAAAAACCACCTATTATTATCAGTACACAATTTAATTACGTGTTTTTCACTTTGGCGCAGCCCAGTTTTGTTCAAAGACCCACTTTTTACTTACAATAGGATACAGGACTTTTCTAGTCACCGCAGGTGTATTTCATAGGTGCAAAAACCACCTTTTATTATCCGTACACAATTAAATTAGTTTTTTTCACTTTGCCGCAGGCCATTTTTGTTGAATAACCCATCTTGTACTTATATTACCATACAGAAATTTGCTAGTAATTGCTGTTGTATTTCATAGGTGCAAAAAACACCTATTATTATCAGTACACAATTTAATTACGTGTTTTTCACTTTGGCACAGCCCAGTTTTGTTCAAAGACCCACTTTGTACTTACAATAGGATACAGAACTTTTCTAGTCACCGCAGGTGTATTTCATAGGTGCAAAAACCACCTTTTATTATCCGTACACAATTTAATTACGTGTTTTTCACTTTGGCGCAGCCCAGTTTTGTTCAAAGACCCACTTTGTACTTACAATAGGATACAGAACTTTTCTAGTCACCTCAGGTATATTTCATAGCTGCAAAAACCACCTTTTATTATCCGTATACATTTCAAATAGGTGTTTTTTTTACTTTGGTGCGGGCCAGTTTTGTTCATAGAGCCACCTTGTACTTAAATTTGAATACAGAAATTTTGTAGTTACTGTTGGTGTATTTCATTGGTGCAAAAACCACCGTTTGTTATCTGTATAACTTTTAAATAGCTGTATTGCACGTGGTGCGGCCCTAGTTTTTTTTCAAATAGCCACGTTGTACGACAATTCTGATAGAAACATTTTCTAGAAACTGTTCTCGTTTGTCATTGCTGCAAAAAACGCAATTTCTCATCCGCGTAACTTCTGAATAGTTTTATTGCGCTTGTTGAATCTCAGTTTGGTGCAGATAGCGCACTTGTATGATAGTTTGTTGAAAACCATCAATTCCTAGTCCTACTGGGCAGTTGTAAATCCCTGGGACTGAAGGAAGAACACTGTTGATTATGTCTCACGGTTCTTCCACCAGACCGCATTTCACAGGTATTCGCTAGAAACATTTCAGTTTCTAATCCTAGTTGACTGTTGGAAATTAGATGGATTAAAGAATAGCTGTGATTTGCGGTCTTTTAATAAGAGACTGTCAAAAACTCTTCCATACTTTCTTAAATTTTTATCTTTCTGAACATGGAGCGAAATGCAGGTGGTAAGCGAGCAAAGAGGGGTGTAGGACATGGAGGTAGAGGTACGAGAGAAGGTGCTCCTTCCAGTGCTGGCGACAACACGCAAGCCAGCGTATCGTTGGTTGCAGGACCGTCAGGCCTGTCATCGCTGGGTCAGGGCCCTGTGAATCTCAGTAACGAACAGCATCGCCAATCTGTTCTGCAGTGGTTAATGCAACCTGCATCCAGCAGTCTTACCTCCTCGTCCTCCCAGTCATGGCCACAAATGTCGTCATCAGCATCGTCAGCATCCGTCCAACATGAAGCGAAGGCAGCCCAAATGTCAACTCGTGTACCCACCACTGTGGATAATCCATTTTCTGAAGACCTCTTTGATGACAAAATGCGGTTGTGGTCAGAAGGCATGATAAAAGATCAAGAGGCCAAAGAGGATGATTTTGTCTGCTCTGACGCCCAGTTACTGATGCGATCAGAGGAGGAGAAGGAAGCTGGTCAATCGGCAAAAATATCGGGCGGTCGGCAACGCCTTGCAGTGCCTGTTGCTTGTAGCCTGCAGCTCCAGGATGCAGAATGTCAGGACGACGAAGTCACCTGTGTTGATGTTGATGATGACGACATTGCGGATCCAACGTGGTCTTTTCAGCAGAATTTGCTTCCGAGCACTTCATCACTGGACGAGGAGGAAGACGATGGGGTAGTCAGTACGGGTCCCGGCTCAAAAAGGGAGAGGGCGGTCACAGAAGTCCGCTGAGATGATTCCGCCAGCCACGATCAGCAGAAAAACCGCTCATAGCTTATCACCGTTGAAATGGTCCAAGACCTCTCAAGCCTGGGCCTTTTTCGAGCAAGCCACTGATTCACCCAGCGATGTCATATGCCGCCTTTGCCGTAAACGCATCAGTAGAGGCAAGAATCTTAGGTGTTTAAACACCACCAACATGTCTAATCACATGCAGCGAATGCATGAGTTGAAATGGAGGCAACACTTTGCCAAAAAAGGCCACACCGATACCGGGCTTCCAACCACTGTCACACCCTCTGTCTCCGCCTCCTCTTCCTCCGCCACCACCAAGAGCTCCTCAGCTGCCCATGTCTCTCAGAGTCATGATCAGGGATCAGTCTCGGCTTCAGCCTCCACCGTCGCCCGAGTACCACCAGCACCACCAGAGACCCATCCTACCCCTTCTCCTTCCACCAGTTTGATGACCTGCTCGCCATACAGCGGCTAGTCTAGCAGCCAGCCTTCTGTCTTCCAGGTTTGGGAGCAGAAGAAACACTTTAACCCAAACCATCCCAAAGCAAAAAGCCTGAATGTTGGCATTGCCAGGCTTTTGGCCTTGGAAATGTTGCCTTTCCGTCTGGTGGAAACAGATGTGTTCCGCCACATCATGGCCCTTGCCTGCCCCCAATACCAGATGCAGAGCAGGCATTTTTTTGCCAGAAAAGCCGTCCCTGTCCTTGCCAGCCACGTGTCATCTAAAATTTCAAGCGTGTTGTCTGCATCTGTATCTGGAAAAGTCCATCTGACCACCGACACATGGACTAGTAAGCACGGCCAAGGCCGCTATATCTCTGAGCCACCGAGAGTGGAGGCAGGTGAAAGAGCTCTGCACCATCCTTGCCAGAACCATTTGTAGAAGCCACCAAAATGGTCAGTGCGGACAATGCCCTTGTCAGCATGACCATTGTGGTGATCTTAGTTCTGGAACGATCGTTGGACACTCTGAAACATCAGGTCCCACCCGCGACGGAGGAGGAGACGGACACAGATGCGGACATGGAGCCTTTATCTCCGTCGAATCCATAAGGCCCGACAGTTTTACAATTTTATCGGTCTTCATTAGGCAGTGGTTTGGGGTCCAGGACTAGTGCAAGGCGGCGCCTCAGCTCTCAGGGTTCATCATATGAGGCAAGTCAGGGCTGTGTTGAAGCTGTGCCGGAGGAAGCGGAGGAGGAGGAGGTATTCCTGGACACAGAAGTTACCACCCACCCAAATAGAAAGTAAAATGCAGGAAATGGAGACCTTGCTGATGGATCAACTGGTGGAGACTGCTTCACGTTCTTCAAATGTCACGGTGGAACAATGTCAGCGACGTGACAGCAGTAGAGCGCCAAGTAGCTGTAGCGGCAGCAGCAGGCAGTGTGGCAGAAGCCTAATGGGTGACCTCTGGCAATCTTTATTTACCACCTCACCAACGCATGTAATGCAGGGCACACATACAACACACATACAACACACAGAGACCACCTTAAGATCATGGTGCACGACTATCTGTGTCTCAACACCAATGTTTTTGGATGTGTTCCGGACCCAATTGACTTCCTCTGTATCCACAATGGATGAATGGCCCGAGCTCGCTCGCCACGCCATAGAGGTGTTGTCCTGCCCAGCAGCCAGCGTGATATCTGAGCGGACCTTCAGCACAGCTGGAGGAGTCATTACAGACAAACGCATCCGGCTTTCCACAGATAATGTTGATCGTTTGACTTTTATCAACATGAATCAGGCATGGATCTCTGATGATGTTGTGGCCCCAATTGCCGAGGCCACCGATTAGTTGCCGGTCTACTTCACATTCCTCTTCAAACAGAAATGGTCCTCTTGAAAAATGTTTTATAGATGATCATTTCTTACTGCAATTTTTATTATCAGTTCCCAAAAGATCACTTTGCTAGTTTTGCGGTGAGGAGACTGTAAAAGACACCAACGTTTCATGACAAAACCGTATTCCATTTATTCACTTTATCTTTAGAATTTTTCACATTGTCAATGGTTTTGAGGTCATGTTGCTGTAAGATACAGCTATAATTATGGTCCTTTGGAACAGAAATGTGGCTTCTAAGTGGCATTTCTCCCTCACAATTTTAATAGTAGCAATCCCTGTAGTGAGACAACCCATTTCATACAATTAAAAAAGAGAAACTAAGACGTGGTGGGATTTCTTCCTATTTTAAAAATGTGTTTTCTAGAATTAAACTACTAAAAAACTGGCATGTACAAAACAGCTGATACAAATATTTTCTTGAATTGTAAAAGGGGAGGTACAGGAAGACTTGAACGATGTAGGTTACCCAGGACGGGTATAGTCAATGTCCAGTTCAACAAAATGGTGGTTGAAAAAACTCCTTTTTCCGGCACTTTTTAAATCTGGGGGTCATGCAGGTTTGGGGCTCATGCTGTGGCCAAGGACAGGTATAGTCAATGTCCAGTTCAACTAAAATGGTGGTCAAAGACTCCTTTTAATGCGGTTTTGGGAGCTCATGCTGTGGCCCAGGACAGGTATAGTCATGTCCATTCAAACTAAAATGGTGGTCAAAGACTCCTTTTTCAGGCACTTTTTAATCTGGGAGTCATGCAGGTTTTGAGCGAAATGTTTATGGCCCACGACGGGTTAGTCAATGTCCAGTTCAACTAAAATGGGGTTAAAAGGGACTCCTTTTTCGGGCACTTTTTAATATTGGGTCAGACAGGTTTAAGGGTCATGCTGTGGCCCAGGACAGGTATAGTCAATGTCCTGTTCAACTAAAATGGTGGTTCAAAGACTCCTTTTCCCGGGAAACCCTTTTTAAATCTGGGGGTCATGCAGGTTTGGGGCTCATGCTGTGAAACAGGACAGGTATAGTCAATGTCCTGTTCAACTAAATTGGTGGTTCAAAGACTTCTTTTTCAGGCACTTTTTAATCTGTGGGTCAGACAGGTTTAAGGGTCATGCTGTGGCCAGGACAGATATATTCGTTGTCCAGTTCAACTAAAATGGTGGTTCAAAGACTCCTTTTTCCGACACTTTAAAATCTGGGGGTCATGCAGGTTGAGGCTCATGCTGTGGCCCAGGACAGTATAGTCAATGTCAAGTTCCAACTAAAATGGTGGTTCAAAGACTACTTTTTCAGGCACATTTTAATTTGTGGGTCAGACAGGTTTAAGGGTCATGCTGTGGCCAGGACAGTATAGTCAATGTCCAGTTCAACTAAAATGGTGGTTCAAAGACTCCTTTTTCCGACACTTTAAAATCTGGGGGTCATGCAGGTTTGGGGCTCATGCTGTGGCGCAGGACAAGTATAGTCAATGTCCAGTTCACTAAAAATGGTGGTTCAAAGACTCCTTCTTTCATGCAGGTTTGGGGCTCATGCTGTGGCCCAGGACAGGTATAGTCCATGTCCAGTTCAACTAAAATGGTGGTCAAAGACTCCTTTTTCAGGCACTTTTTAAATCTGGGAGTCATGCAGGTTTGAGGCTCATGCTATGGCCCACGACAGGTATAGTCAATGTCCAGTTCAACTAAAATGGTGGTTTAAAGACTCCTTTTTCCGGCACTTTTTAATCTGTGGGTCAGACAGGTTTAAGGGTCATGCTGTGGCCCAGGACAGATATAGTCAATGTCCAGTTCAACTAAAATTGTGGTTCAAAGACTCATTTTTCCGGCACTTTTTAAATCTGGGGGTCATGCAGGTTTGAGGCTCGTGCTTTAGCCAAGGACAGGTATAGTCAATGTCCAGTTCAACTAAAATGGTGGTTCAAAGACTCCTTTTTCATGCAGGTTTGGGGCTCATGCTGTGGCCCAGGACAGGTATAGTCAATGTCCAGTTCAACTAAAATGGTGGTCAAAGACTCCCTTTTCAGGCACTTTTTAAATCTGGAAGTCATGCAGGTTTGAGACTCATGCTATGGCCCACGACAGGTATAGTCAATGTCCAGTTCAACTAAAATGGTGGTTCAAAGACTCCTTTTTCCGGCACTTTTTAATCTGTGGGTCAGACAGGTTTAAGGGTCATGCTGTGGCCCAGGACAGGTATAGTCAATGTCCAGTTCAACTAAAATGGTAGTTGAAAGACTCCTTTTTTCCGGAACTTTTTAAATCTGGGGGTCATGAAGGTTTGGGGCTCATGTTGTGGCCCAGGACAGGTATAGTCAATGTCCAGTTCAACTAAAATGGTGGTTCAAAGACTCCTTTTTCAGGCACTTTTTAATTTGTGGGTCAGACAGGTTTAAGGGTCATGCTGTGGCCCAGGACAGGTATAGTCAATGTCCAGTTCAACTAAAATGGTGGTTCAAAGACTCCTTTTTCATGCAGGTTTGGGGCTCATGCTGTGGCCCAGGACAGGTATAGTCAATGTCCAGTTCAACTAAAATGGTGGTTCAAAGACTCCTTTTCCGGCACTTTTTAAATCTGGGGGTCAAAAAGGTTTGGGGCTCATACTGTTGCCTAGGACAGGTAGAGTCAATGTCCAGTTCAACTAAAATGGTGGTTCAAAGACTCCTTTTTCCGGCACTTTTTAATCTGTGGGTCAGACAGGTTTATGGGTCATGCTGTGGCCCAGGACAGATATAGTCAATGTCCAGTTCAAATAAAATGGTGGTTGAAAGACTCCTATTTCCGGCACTTTTTAAATTGTGGGTCAGACAGGTTTAAGGGTCATGCTGTGGCCCAGGACAGGTATAGTCAATGTCCAGTTCAACTAAAATGGTGGTTCAAAGACTCCTTTTTCCAGCAATTTTTAAATCAGGGGGTCATAAAGGTTTGGGGCTCATACTGTTGCGTAGGACAGGTATAGTCAATGTCCAGTTCAACTAAAATGGTGGTTCAAAGACCCTTTTTTTGGCATTTTTTATTCGTGGGTCAGACGGGTTTTAAAGGGTATGTTGGGGCCCCAGGACGGGTATAGTAAATGTCCAGTTCAACTTAAAGGGTGGTTCAAAGACTCCTTTTTTGGCACTTTTTAAATCTGTGGTTCTTTAAGGTTTGGGTCATGCTGTGGCCAGGCAAGTATAGTCAATGTCCAGTTCAACTAAAATGGTGTTCAAGACTTTTTTTCCAAACTTTTTAAATGTGGGGGTCGCAGGTTTGGGGCTCTGCTGTGGCCCGGACAGTATGTAAATGTCCGTTCAACTAAAATGGTATTAAAAAGACTCCTTTTTCAGGCACTTATTAATCTGGGGGTCGACAGGTTTAAGGTCAGGTGGGGCCCAGAACAGGTATGTCAATGTCCGTTCAACTAAAATGGTGGTTCAAAGACTCCTTTTTCGGCACTTTTTAAATCGGGGGTAAAGCAGGTTTTGGGGGGCTATGTTGTGACACAGGACGGGTATGTAATGCCGTTCAACTAAAATGATGGTTGAAAGATCCTTTTTCCGGCCTTTTTAATCTGGGGTCAAGCAGGTTTGGGGCTCGGGTGCGTTCCAGGACAGGGATATTCAATGTCCAGTTCAAGTAAATGATGGTTCAAATCATACTGCCTTCTGGCATTTTTTAAATTTTGTGGGTCATGCAGGTTTAAGGGTCATGCTGTGGTACAAGACAGGTATAGTGAATGGTCTGTGACTTTTTTTCTGTGGCTTTTATAACCTAAGTGTGTTGCCTAAGATGTAGCACGTATCCATTTGACTGTTGTGGATGTTAATTCCAGCTTCTCCAGCCCTGTTTGGGTGTAAGAATGAAGGTGTTGTTCCTCTCCCATATACTTTATTGGTCATCGGCGTTAATCTATTATCGACTATCGGAAATCGTCTTGATAATTGACGATATCGACTATCGACCCGATGACGATAGTCAACGTAATCGCTCATCACTACTGAGAACGCCACAGCATTTCAGGATCAAACACACAGAATTAGGATTCGGTAACCTGCAGTTATTTCATGCTGCCCGTCGTTCAGGCAGCATGAAGTAGCTGATAGGTTCTCTTTAAAATAACTAAGCATATTTAGTTCTCCTACTATATGCCTATGAGGAGACATGATCGACATAAGTACATAAATGGCCCATGCAGGTAGGGTCCTCTCTCCCTCTGTCGTGCCATTGTCATTCATCACTTATCATTGTACTCGTTTGACTTATGTTATGTATGTAACCCCCTCGAATCAATGGCGCTTTAAAATAAATAATAATAATAATAATAATGCAAAAAAGTGCAATAAAAGCTGTTTTATGTTAATCCCCCTATAAAGAGGGCACTCCCCTGACAGGATTTAAAAAAAAAAAAACTAAAAAAACTAAAAAAACACAGTATTCAAAGGAAAACAATCTTCTTTAAAATAAGAGCTGTGAATCACTGTAATAGCCTTCCCCAGGAGCTGATTACAGTAAGAACAGTTAAGGTCTTCAGGATATTCCTTCAGAGAAGATTGATTCATGTCTTATGGGTTCCAAAGGTGTGTACTACTCCCTTCAGAGGAGAACACAAACAGGCTCTAACCAGAGTAGAAAGAGAAGTGGGAGGCAACAACTGAGCAACAAGACAAGTACATTAGAGTCTCTAGTTTGAGAAATCAACACCTTACAGGTCCTCAACTGGCAGCCTCATTAAATAGTACCCACAATACACTAGTGCCAACGTCTACAGTGAAGAGGCGAGTCCGGGATGATGGCAATCAGGGCAGAGTGGAAAAAAAAAAACCATATCTGAGACTGGCTATTAAAAGGAAAAGATTAATATGGGCTAAAGAACACAGACATTGGAGAGAGGCAGATAGGAAAAAAGTGTTGTGGACAGACGAATCGAAGCTTGAGGTGTTTGGATCACACAGAAGAACATTTGTGAGATCTAGAACAACTGAAAAAATGCTGGAAGAGTGCCTGACGCCATCTAGCAAGCATGGTGGAAGTAATGTGATGGTCTGGGGTTGCTTTGGTGCTGGTAAAGGGGGAGATTTGTACAAGGTAAAAGGGATTTTTAATAAGGAAGGCTATCACTCCATTTGGCAAAGCCATGCCATACCTTGTGGACAGTGCTTGATTGGAGCCAATTTCATCCTGCAACAGGATAATGAACCAAAGCACACCTCCAAATTATGCAAGAACTATTTAGAGAAGAAGCAGGCAGCTGGTATTCTATCTGTAATGGAGTGGCCAGCGCAGTCACCAGATCTCAACCCCATTGAGCTGTTGTGGGAGCAGCTTGACCGTATGGTACGTAAAAAGTGTCATCAAGCCAATCCAACTTGTGGGAGGGGCTTCTGGATGCTTGGGGTAAAATTTCTCCAGATTACCTCAGCAAATTAACAAAGGTCTGCAATGTTGTAATTGCTGAAAACAGAGCATTCTTTGATGAAAGCAAAGTTTGAAGTAGAAAATTATTTGAAATAAAAATCATTATTTCTAACCTTGTCAATGTCTGGATATATTTCTAATCATTTTGCAACTCATTTGATAAATAAAAGTATTAGGTTTCAGGGAAAACACAAAATTGTCTGGGTGACCCCCAACTTTTGAACGGTAGTGTATGTTACATTTTTTGCATTTAAAAAAAAAATACAACATTACCTTATTACCTGTTTAATAACAAACACTGCAGCTGTTAGGTCATACCCTGTTTAATATGATTAACAGATCCCTTCACATAGAGAGACCAGAGCACATGCAACTGGCCGCAGAAAATTTTCAAGACGTATAATTATGAGACCATGCAATGCACTCAAGTTATGCTCCATTCATACTTCCATATTTTGCATCAGTATTTTTTAATCCAAAACCAGGAGTGAATCTGCAACACAACAGTTGTGAAAGCCTTGTAAGTTTTTCTTCTAGTTTTGGTTAACAAAACTTGTGTCACGGGTATGGTGGATTCGCTGGACCACCGCAAGCGATGAGGACGTAAGCCACGCCAGGGAGCGGAGTCTAAGTAGCCCCGGTATTCACCAGAGCCCGCCGCAAAACGGGATGGACTTGCTGCGGCGTGAGGCTACCAGGTCGCTACCCCTGACGTGAATTTTCTTGCGATTGCGGCCGGGGTACTGCGTGGTACAGAATCGTAATTCAAAGGCGTAGTCGGGGACAGGCCGAAGGTAAGGACGGGTGGCAGAGGTCCGTGGTCAGAGATGGGCAAAAGGTCAGGGCAGGCGGCAAACTGGCAAGGTCAGGAAACGTAGCGAACGGACTGGTACACGGGTAATCAGGCAGGACTTCCAACACTCTCTAGACTAGGTAACGCACACCAACGAACTGGCAGCGAGTGCTGGGGGCGTATCCCTTAAATAGGACCAGCGCCCGGCAAAGGACCAATTATCGGGACACTGGCCCTTTAAATCCAGACCAGCCGTCGCGCGCGCCCGAGGGAGCGGGTACGCGCGCGGCAGCCGGGACAGGCAGGATCAGCGTACACAGGAGCGTGGACGGGTAAGTGAGCCGGCGCCCGGGCAGCAGGGGGGTGGTTGCGGGCAGCAGCGGCACCCACGCCGGACCCTCTGCGGGCATGGGGGTGGCCGCGGGGGGCAGCGGCGCCAGCGCCAGCCCCCATTACAACTTGATGATAAATGCTAAACAAAATTTTGAACCCATGAATGGGGCTTAAAACATAGTTCATTTCAGACCATAATTTAAAAAGTTAAATAGGTTTTCCCAGTTCACATCCTGATGGCAAATTGATAGGGTATGCCATCAAAGTGTGATAGGTGCAGGTTTCGCTTATGGGACCCGCACATATCTAGGAAACAGGCCAATGAAAGTCTTCTTTTAGAATAGAAAATTTATCTTGCTTGTGTACTCTCCATTCTGTTCTATTGGAGTTCTGAGTACAAAAGAGTGGTTTGTTTGGTTGTACTCAGAACTCCTGTAAAACAATATGGAGAGTAGTGACCTACTCTTTATTCTGAACAGAGACTTTTGATGGCCCATTCCTGAGATATGTCTATATTCCAGACGTGAGACCCACACATATGACATTTTGTCTTCAAAGTGTGAGATAGGAACAACCCTTTAATAAATGTGACATAAATATATTTATAGGGAGACATGTATACAAACTGTCTAGTTGTAAGACTTTCTTTGTTGCCCATAGCAATCAATTAGAGCTCCCCTCTCATTTCATATAGTGCTCTGAAGAATAAAAGGAGAGCTCTGATTGGCTGCTATGGGCAACAAGAAAGTCTTGCACCTAGACAGTTTTCATACATGAGGCCGATAATGTACATAATGATTAAATACAAAAAGAAATCTAAATGCCAGTAAGACTGAGGACAGGTGAGTAGACAATACTAACTGCAATTATTTTTGTGATTTTTTTTCTTTTTTGTGATATCAAAATTTTTAAACAGTTTTAGTACATAATATAGTACAAATAATAAAGTAAGAAGGCAAGCTATGTTCTAGTAATTTAATATTTTGTATTCATAATTTATATATATATTAGATAAAATATGCAATTGAGAATAATTTTAGCTGTTATTGGTGCAAACATTTTTCAAAATGTTGACTTTTTTATGGTTCTTCAGTCAAAGTGCTTAAATTATAGTATTCTCCTGTGACTTTAATTTCAATTTTTGAATCCCTATCCTTGGCTATACTTATTTGACACTTTAAATGATTCTTGTTCCCATCGGATTGCATTTTCTGCTGGTCAGCTTCAAGTAGTTAGCCCTCTCCTATACATCATGTATTTCTGCTTGAATTCCTGGCAATGACTTTGATTCATCTCTTGCTGATTCTGAAAGAAGACTTCTCTTTTCACATGTGAGCACTTGACTTGAGTAATAGGCACATAGTGCAGCTCCATGGGATGTCCTTCACAGATTACTTTTTAATTATTTTATTTTTACTTTAACTATACTGTTACACTGTTGCTTCATTTCCATTAGTCTTCCATTAGGCTAGTATGTCATAGGATTATTTTAATATTTTATTTTAATTGCATAATTGCATAGCCAGATTTATCAATATATTTATGTCAGTTTTCTGTAATTAATAAATTGAAAAACATGGGACCACATGTATGAAAACGGTCTAGGTGTAATACTTTCTTTGTTGCCCATATCAACCAGTCAGAGTGCCCCTTTTTTCATGTCATCTAGTGCTCTGAAAAAATGAAAGGGGAGCTCTAATTGATTGCTATGTGCAACAAAGAAAGTCTTACACCTAGACAGTTTTCATACATAAGGCCCATTGTGTTCATCTCTTACTCCACAATTGGAGTCCAATTAATTTTTTTCCATTCTTCATTTACTATACTTCTAAATACATAATTGACTGGTAGCCTGTTACGTGGGTGCACAATCCTTTAGCTATAAGTAGGGATACAGAAATATAAGAAATGGGATCCAAAGTAACCTTAGGCAAGGAATTGTTTAGAATCAAGCACTCTGGTAAGTCACTAAAAGTCATCGCTTGTATGAATTCATCTGTCTCCAAACATGCACTGAATGCAGGCAGTTTAGTTTCTTAGGGGTAAAGTCCAAGCTTATCCATTGACATAGACATGGAAATATCAAGTCACAGTTTTTTGAGTACCTAGTCTCTCCCTAGTTTTGCCTTATGTGAATGAATATGCTTGGACTAAGCCCATCATAAGCTGAACTACCTGCATTTGGTGAGTATGATGAACACAGACAAAGAATGGTGTTGATGAGTTGCAAGAAAGCTTGATTGTAACAATTTCTATATCTTACGATACTTTAAAATCCTGTCTAATACTTCAAATCCAGGTCTAATACTTTCTTTGTTGCCCATTGCAACCAATCAGAGCTCCCCTTTCATTTCAAATAGTGCTCTGAAAATATGAAAGGGGAGCTCTAATTGGTTGCTATGGACAACAAGGAAAGTCTTACACCTAGACAGTTTTCATACCTGTTGCCCAATGTTTTTCATGTTCTTTTTAGTAAAGAATAGAAATACATTCAGCAACTAGATATGCATGCATTTTCCCATAAACCACATTCCTTTACATTAAGTACATTTTCAACACATATTAGATAAAGAAGTAAAGCAGTGATGTGACTTTATTATGTACATTCCACATAGATTATATGGGGCTGTGTATTCTAAAAATAGTGCCCAATATAAATATCAAAATCTGCATCAAATAGAAGTCAATATGTGCATACAAAAAGCCTAAAAAATATACTGGTAGATGTACAGTATTTCTGATGCAAAATGTTGGTGCTATTTTCATTCTCCTTTAGATACATTGTGAACTACCCCCAAGAGGACAGTTCTTACCACTGATCTCATGTTGTGGTTTAGCAGATCTTTGTCTTACTGTACAGTAAGATAAATAGTTATAATTATAGTTAGAGAGGGGCGAATTTCCCGAAATTCGTTTCATTCACTTCGCCGAATTTCTCGGCAAAAAATAACTTCGTTCCGAATTATTTCGGCATGAATCACGTTAAAAAACAGCTATTTCCAGGGCATGCA